>OX387247.1:9401362-9416362 GCA_947562095.1 Branchellion lobata
CCGTACGAGTCCAACTCCTCGTCATTCAAATTTGTCGCATAAATCATACTCAGGCACGAACGCTCACGTCATTTCGCTAGGTAACTCAACTATGCCGCTAACGTTGGTAGGCGAATTAAGTTGTTTTGATCGACGTCTTGAAGGCTGCATAATGGCCCCAACAGATTGGCATGACTTTCATTGCTCTGCAATGGAAGCTGCAGTGTCGTTAGACACATCAATAGTGCATGTCATTATGGCATGCAATTCATTACAGCTTCGGGAGGCTACATGGTGTATTTCGTGGTATAACGCCTCTGACTTCAGTGTGCTTAATCAGCCTTGTGAGGGCGCCGAGATTTTATTTCGATTCCCGACCGAAAAACCTTACGAATAAAATGAATAAAGTTTTAATTTTTTGACGTCGATGCACCACGGTGGCATTCCTACTAAGCTGACATTTAAGCCATAAAGCCACAACTACCGACACAGACGCCCTTCTAGCTTGGCGTCTTGAGACACTAGACACGAGTTTTAGAATCGAATCTCCACTGTCGCCGGATTTCCGTGATGGACTGGTTGATAGGATTTGAGTGTCAACGCATGCCATCATTCATTAGGGGTTTTATTCGAAAATTCCTTTTTATACTTTAATTGTTTCTCACTTTACACCAAGACATAATAAGCAAATTCCTAACCTCAAAACTAGGATGACTTAAACAGCCATGGCAGCATTGTTTAGTATCTAAAAATACTAGAAGCAATAAATTAAACGAATTTCTTTGTGCTTTGAAGTAGTTGATACTTTTGCTCTGAAGTCTCGCAACATTCGCGAATAAAAATTAAAATTAGTACAGAACGATAAATACAACGGCAAATTCAATCGGCGTTAAATTAAAGAGGTACCAGAAGGAGTCATTCGATAAATCATTTGGTGACAACACTCAACAACCCTCCAGAACTGACGATCCCACCAAAGCCACTTCTGATCGCCATGTCCAACAACGCCGTTATGGTGCGTTGGAAGTTGCCTCCTATAGCTCCCGACTGCCTGCCCATCACCTTCGTCAAGATCCAGTACAGGGAGGTAGTGCCCAAAGGATCCCACTCCCATTACGACCACCACTCCAGCAAGTTATGGAACACCATCGATGATGACCTGGCTCCTGACCAGACACAGTACATCGTGAACAAGATGAAGCCAGGTGGCTGCTTCTTGTGCCCTTGCTTGTGCTTTCGCGATGGCTTTGTGAATTGCTTACATTTACTGCTTATAATCACTCAATCAATGGTCATTAGCCATTCGAAATGACATCTTACTATGGTATTCAAGCTCTGTGCGATTGCTGTCAAGATGGTAATATTTCTTTCTCATTGTATTGCGCTTTGAAACCCTTTCTAGCATTCGCTCTCCATTAAGTGCCCTCTTTCTCCACTAACAACCTTCCATTACCTTCAGGTTCCACCTATATTTTCCGCTTGGCAGTGGTGTATTCCAACATGGATAACCGCCATGGAGTGAGTTCTGACAAGTTCACCGTGGGAGGCCTCTACAGGAAAACTCCACGGTTGTTGTGGCCGTGGTGCTGTTGTTGCCGTTGTGTCTTGTGGTTTATGTGTTGTTTTTGCGGGTGTTGTTTTTTTGTTGCGACCGTTTTGTTGTTACAGGGACTGTTTTGTTGTTACAGTTACAGTGACTGTTGTTGTTGTGACTGTTGTTGTTGTGGCTGTAGTGTTTTTGTTGATGTGATTTTATTGACGAAGTTTTGTTGTGGATGAGATTTTGAGGGTTTTGTTGTTCTTTCGGGGACGTTGTAGTGTGTTTTTGGGGAGCTTTTATCTCACCTCAATTCATTTTTTTCCATAATTTTTTTCTCCTCCAACCGAATGACCGTCAATCTGAATGTAGCCACACCTCACACAGTTTTGCCCCTTCCATAGTGAAACTCAAGGCGCTGGATGGTCACTCACTCAACGTCACGTGGCAGGTACATCTTGTGCATTGTACAACATATACACCTTGTACAACGTTGTCTCGGTTACCTTCAATACTTTTCGGAAGTATAATGTTTAATTTTCTGATGCTTACGAACGTGTTATTTCGTTTTATCATTCAGTAAACACGAATGTTATTGCGGGTTTTTTATACTTTTGAGCTTTTTTTTTTAATTTACGAATAATTAAAAAAAAACAATTAATGCAGCAATCGCAAGAGTCTCACATCAAGATCCGAGGGTATTATCTGGAGTACAAGGAGTACCACAACAACAATAACAACAACAACAACAACAACAGACATATAAATAAACCTTCCAAGAGTACTTATCACGATTACAACGCCAAAGAAACTGCCACCAAAAATGGACTTTACAACCGCATCAACATCGTGAGGCCTCAGTCTTTATCCTACGTCATACCACACCTGAGACCTAAGACGCAGTACAGCGTACGCATCAGGGCGTACAACAAGAAGGGCAAGAGCCCCTTCAGCAACGTCGTTGTGATGGAAACTCTAGGTGGGTGGGTGTTAGTTGTTGGCTTGGTTTTTGGGGGAGAGGGTATTGGTTGAAGTGTTTGGGTTGGCGGTTGTTGGGTGGGTTGCCTTTTTGGTTTTTTGGGTTGATGTTGGTTGTCGGGGGTGTTATTTTGTTGGGATGGTTATTGACTGTTGGTCGTTGGGGTATTTCTCTTTGGTGGAGTGTGTTGTTTGTTGATGTTTGTTTTTGCTGTGGATGCTCTTAAAGTTGCAAGGCTTCACTGGGTGGCTTGGCCTTTAGTGGAGTTTTGTGGTTTTTTTGGCGGGTTTCATGGTCCATTTTTCTGCGGTTCTTTGTGTTTAATGAAACACTTGTTTTTGAGTTTTGTTGTTCTTCAATTAAATATCGACTTCAAATTCAAAATTTATTTTAAAATTCTATTTCAACGTTGAGTTTAAACTTCACTCTGAACCTTGTGCTAACCTTCCATCACACTTAAAGGTCTTGGTGAAGTGGCCAGTCCATCAAACCTCTCCCTCCCCCACATCAATGTCGACACCGGAGGTGAAGAAGAGGAAGAAGAAGATGATGAGGAGGAGGAGGATTATGAAGAAGACGAGGATGAAGAAGATGACGAAGATGAAGAGGTTTATGAGAATTATTATTCCGACGAAGAAGGGAAGCATGAAGATGAAGAAGGAGAAGAAGGAGACAATGCTGAAGATGATTTTTATTACGAAAACTACGATGATTATCAAAGGCTTGGCGATGAGTACAATGAGATCTACAGCTACAACCTCTACGATAACAATAATGTCAACAACAACAAAAACAACATCAAAAACAACAATGGTCGCAAGAAGCCTCTTCTCCACAGCGACAGGAAGAACCACCAGCGAGGAGGTTCGCTGCATGCAGGAACCTTCCCTCACAAAGCCACCAGCCACGGTCAAGCCACCTACCAAGAGGGCTCCAATGCAGGCATTAGTCATAACCACAAACATCACAATCACCACCACCCTGCTAACCACGCCAGCCACCTAGCTGACCGTAAGCATAGACTATATAGTAGTCGTTTTAAGAGTAGTATTTTTGACAATCACAACAATGCCAATAACAACAACAACTACAACAACCACAACAACAACGATAACAATAGCAACAACGACAACATTCTAGTGACCCTGAAAGACTATGCCTCTCTGAAGAGCGAGAGGATGATGTTGATAGTGGCCTGCTGTGTTCTCTGCTTCTTCCTTCTCTTCATCTCCGTCATCTTCGCCCTCTGCCTCAAGAAAAACTATCTATTGAGCATCAAGTGAGCCTCACTTTTGTATTTTTGTTGTTGCTTCTGTTGTTGTTGTTTTTGTTGTTGTTTTTGTTGTTGCTTTTGTTGTTGTTGCCGCTGCATTTGTTGTTGTGGTTGCTTATGTTGTTGTTGCTTTTTTTCTTGCAGTAGTTTTGTTTTTGTATGTGCGGTTGTGGATTTGTCTGTTCGACGTTGGTTTGTATCTTTAAATATTTTTTTCTTCTCATAATGCTTTCCTTTTTGAACTTCAATTCTGATGTTTTGTCTCTTTTTTGATATACCTTATAGTTTTCTTGATAATTTATGCAATAAGTAAATACAAATAAACAATAAATGCATCTTTTTTTGTTTTTTTCTTTTGTTTTTAATGTTTTTTTCATACTTTTATTTCATTTTTGATGTTTTTTGATCAAATGAAACTTTTATTTGGTGTTTTTTTCATCAAAAAATCTTGATTGTTTGATGTCTTTTGATCGAATAAACCTTTCTTGCCTTCTCTCCTTTTTGTTTTCAATTTTTTGTTTTTCTTTATTGTTTTTTGTTGTTCCAAGTGAGGCTTGAAAGCTCTGTTGTTATTCATTAAGGCTTAACCTTGTTCTCAAATTAACGAGTAACATCACTCAAGCCTTCCCGATTCAAGCCATTCAACTCACTCTCATAAAAATATGTTGTGTTGTCATAACATATTATGATGATAAATAAATAAATAAATAAATAAATAAATAAATAAATAAATAAATAAATAAATAAATAAATAAATAAATAAATAAATAAATAAATAAATAAATAAATAAATAAATAATTAAGTAAATAAATAAATAAATAAATGGATAAATAAATAAATAAATAAATATTATTATTACTATTATTCTATATTTTTTTAATGATAACATCTATTGTTATGTTTATTATTATCAATTTAGTTATAATTTTACATAATATAAATTTAATTTTTATCACCATTGTGGTTTTTTATATTGTAGACATTGTTGTTTTTATGTATTATTTTATCATTCTTTTTATTCAGAAAATTCGGTCTCATAATATTCAAAAGTATTAAATCGTTATCTTTGACATTTTTCAAAATGATGATAATGATAATAAAAATAAAAATAACAACAAAAATAATAATAATAATAATAATAATAATAATAATAATAATAATAATAATAATAATAATAATTAGTTTCGTTTTTATTTATATATACTGCTTTTATTATTCTAATCTCCGCCATTAATCTAGTTACTGTAACAATGGCTATTATAACTTCAAATTGAAAGAACTTGACAATCAAAATGTAATGATTTGAATCGAGACATTTTTATAGCGCTAAACATTTGTATTAAGAGCCCATCAAACTAAAGCTCGCTTAGTGGTAATAATTTATTGGCTGTATTGTGTTGCCTCTGTGCTCTTGTTTCTCTCTGTTGTTGTTCCTCTGTATTTGTTTCTTTCTGTCGTTGTTTCTTTGTGTGTTAGTGTTTCTCTGTGTCTTATTGCTTCTTTGTGTCTTCTTGTTTCTCTGTGCGTTATTGTTTCGTCTTATCGCCTCGTTCAATGGCGAAAACGTATATGATATCTGTATTAAATTCTCTGCGAGCTATTCATAAAAGCATGATTGGAGAATGATTATTTTAACGACAACGTTACTTGGAAGAACTGTGAATAACAACAACTTTTCATTCTTCAATAACTGAATAATAAAGGTTTTCATAGCCTTATTAATTTCAAAGTGGTTATAAGCAGTCATGATATTGTTTATAGTATAGAAAGAATAAAATCAATAAAATCAATTTAAAAACTAAAGAAATTATTGAAATAACATTAAAAACAACATTAAAGGTAATTCGATTTAATGATCCGTCTATATTTTTTGCAGATTAACCAAGGTGCCTTACAAAGCCCCACAAAACAAGCCTTTCAACAGCTGAAAACGCTTTCAAATCATAATGATATTAATGCTGTCGAGTTTTGCGTTATTGTTATTATTGGTTTTTGTGCTATTGTTTTTATTAGTTTTTGTGTTATTATTATTATTGATTTTTGTGGTATTGTTTTCCTTACTTGTGTTATTGTCACCAATCGTTTTTGTATTATTGATATTACATTTTCGTTGTTGCTGTTTTATTCGTTGTTTTTTTTAATGTTTTTTTTCCAATATTTCTTTTATTTACCTTTTTTTCACAATTTATTCAATTTAGTTATTTTTCGAAAATAAATATTATTACCACACAGAGCGACTATTTATATTATCGTTGTTTCTGTTTATACGTTTGTCATGATTTGTTATAATTTTCATTAACAGAACAGTGGTTTGTAACGATATGTTCAAGTACGAGATTATTTTTGTACTCTCACGTAACCTCAAGCCTTCTTGGCGGCATCCTTCCTTCCTTCTTTTTTTTCTTCTTCTCTTCCTTCCTTTCTACTTTTCTTCATTTATTTATTCTTTTTCTCTTTTCTTTTTTTCTTTTTTTCTTTTTTCTTTCACTCCTTACTTCTTTCTTTTCTCCCTTTCTTTTTTTCTTCCTTCTTTTTATACTTCCTTCCTACCTACTTTGGATCATGCGGTCAAACCTCTTGCCAAAGATTCGGTACTTCACTTCGATTTTTCTAGCACGTAACTTTGTGAGGCAATTCACATGGAAAGTGGCGTTCACAGCTAATTTTTTTAATAATCAAATAATCATTTTTTGGGTATTATATCGTTTTGTAGTGCCAGAGTGTAAATTTAATAGTTTTTCTCCATTTTGAAATGACGAAAAATAATGCTCTTCTTCTTCTTCTTCTTCTTCTTCTTCTTCTTCTTCTTCTTCTTCTTCTTCTTCTTCTTCTTCTTCTTCTTCTTCTTCTTCTTCTTCTTCTTCTTCTTCTTCTTCTTCTTCTTTTTCTTCTTCTTCTTTTTCTTCTTCTTCTTCTTCTTCTTCTTCTTCTTCTTCTTCTTCTTCTTCTTCTTCTTCTTCTTCTTCTTCTTCTTTTTCTTCTTCTTCTTCTTCTTCTTCTTCTTCTTCTTCTTCTTCTTCTTGCTCTTCTTCTTCTCTTCTTCTTCTTCTTGCTCTTCTTCTTCATCTTTTTCTTCTTCTTCTTCTTCTTCTTCTTCTTCTTCTTCTTCTTCTTCTTCTTCTTCTTCTTCTTCTTCTTCTTCTTCTTCTTCTTCTTCTTCTTCTTCTTCTTCTTCTTCTTCTTCTTCTTCTTCTTCTTCTTCTTCTTCTTCTTCTTCTTCTTCTTCTTCCTCTTCTTCTTCTATGGTCATAATTTCTTTTATACAGTAACTTTGTACATTTAAAAATGCTTATTTTGACATTAAATAAAAATCTTTCCCTTCGTCCATTTCATATCACAGGAATGGTGACATTTCATCTGCAAACTTCTGGAATTTACCTTTGGTATCCTAATGGTTCATACTAAAAATATATCTTTTATATAATCTTTTAATTTGAATATGTGATGGTTCATATTCAAAATATTTTCCACTTTAAATATTTGCTGGTTAAAGTTTTTCATGTTTCAAATTGATATTATTAGATCAGCTTTACTTCATGATATTTGTCAGCAAAATAAGTCGTAGTGATCAATTGGCAGAGATCATGCAGAGGGTATTGGTTTTCATATTAATATAAAAATAATACTAACAATGTTACTTATTATTGTTATTGTTGTTATTAGCGATAGTAGCGTTCTTGGCAGCTCCCTTTAATGGCAGCATCATGAAAGAGGCGGATTGAAGTCTCCATATGCAATCAACCCTGATCCGGTAATGGAGAAAAGACGACCTTATAAAGGCAAGAACTACAAAATTATATTGGTTAACAAAATAAAAATAGAAGCAGCATGAGAATTCTGTATTTTTCAAGCACACGATGAAATTTTGAATTATGCAGTGGTGAATGCCGCCGGAATTTTACCATGTTCAGGTTCTTCAACTTACATTCGGTGGTGGTGACGGTGCTTAATAAAAAGAGGGTGGTGGCGTTTGTATTGAAGGAAGCATGTGTACTCTATAGGTTTATTTGTGATGCAAAAAATCTTTAGATCAACAACACTCATCCTCATGCAACTTTACCCACTTCGCAAGCCGTAATTAAGGTAATAATCATTCAAAATGATTTGTAATGATTCAGCTCGTGAAAATGTAGATAAGTCACTTTTACAACAATTTTTACTCCAATAACACAGATGAAGCACTCAACAACCAGACTAAAAATTAAATCAGCAACAACAAAATCACCTCCGGCAAGCCAATCACCAAAAAACAAATTACCCCCAATAACACAGCCATCGTGACTCTACACCACAAACCAAATTTTTACCAAACCAACCAACAACAAGGCAATCCAAAACAACTTCGTACTCAACAACAGCAAGCTAATAGTCCGTTTTTCAAAACTTTTGCCTCCCTCAGGGATTAGCCACTTGATCGTTTATGGTTGCCTCTTTCAAACCATTCTTTTTCTCTTTCTGAAGACTGGAGAAGGGTGTGTGCTGACGAATAAGATTTATTATTATTATTATTTTATTCTTATTATTTGGTTTTTTATTGTTTTTTGTTTATTTATTAAGATGGAATTGGTTGATTGGCAAATTTTGAATATAGTGTAATTTTTTTGAATTAATATATTTTTATGTATTTTTCGTTTTAGTTTTATTGAATACAATCCAGTTAGCCTTTGCAGTTGTCATTCTCAAGAGGCTGTTCATGGTGGTGATGATGATGATGATGGTGGTGATGATGATGATGATGATGATGATGATGATGATGATGATGATGATGATGATGATGATGATGATGATGATGATGATGATGATGATGATGATGGTGATGACGATGATGGTAATAGTGGTGGTTATGGTGGTGATTTAGCGTTGATGGTGGTTGTTGATTTTTATGCTGGGTAAAAAGCCAATAGAAATAAGTTAAAAAAAGACCTTATTCGAAAAATTAAATTACCTAGAGAAATAAAATTCTTTAAACGAATTTAATCATTCAAGTGGTTCAAAAGGCATGACAAATTCAACGAAGGCGAATACCTTTTGCAGAAGAATGCGACGGGTAAGTGTAATATAGCTTCAACACTTTTTTTCAACGTTTTCTCAATTTTTCAACCTAATTAACCCTGATGTTCCACATCTCCATTGACATTTCTATGTTATCTTTCAAGAACTTTACAATACGTTGAGGGACTTTGAGGGATACTTTTCTCACGTCACGTGTTAGCACTTTGCGACAAGAGGACAATCTTTGCAGGAGTTTAATGACCACCAATAACTACATAATTGAAGTATTACTCAAACTAAAAGGTTTTGTGTTTTTTTTTGTATTTGTTTGTGTATATGTTTTGTGTGTGTGTGTGTGTGTGTGTGTGCGTGCGTGTGTGTGTGTGTGTGTGTGTGTGTGTGTGTGTGTGTGTGTGTGTGTGTGTGTGTGTGTGTGTGTGTGTGTGTGTGTGGGTGTGTGTGTGTGTGTGTGTGTGTGTGTGTGTGTGTGTGTGTGTGTGTGTGTGTGTGTGTGTGTGTGTGTGTGTGTGTGTGTGTGTGTGTGTGTATGGGTAAAATGGAGACCAGATATTATTTTTCAACGCAAGTCAACATCATAATGTACATTCAAGTATATAACTTCGCTTTAAAAAACATCCGTTCATTCGTGTTCATTACCACCACGAGCATTTGTGGCACTCTTCATGCAGATGCCGTCATAGTCCTCCTTGACACCTTTGACACCCGAACATTCACCTTTGTCCTTCGCTCCCCCATCGATACCATCGTCGCTTCTGTCGATGCTGCCTTCATCTCCCTCTTGGGACGAAGACGACAGTTTGCAGTCTCCAGTGCAGATTTCGTGGAAGGGTGTCGGAGTGCGCTGGAGCTTGGGCTTGTGGCAAGCCGGGTCGTCAGCCGCTTGCATGAAAGTCACCGAGGTTCGTCGATGAGCGCCTGCCTGCTCATCTGTTGTGAGAGACTTTCGTGGTCTTGTTAGACTTTCGGCGTTGATGGCGTTGTCGGTGTTTTTGTTGGTGGTGATGTTGTTAGTGTTGTCTAGAAGGTTGTTGTGGTTTTCCATTGTTTTTTCAGTGTTTCTGCTTTCTTCGTCATTGTTGGAATCAAGTTGGCCAACTACATTCTCATTGGCAGCTTTCATGACCGGTTATCTCTCTGAAAGGTTTGGTTTAATTTATAGGATTTAATTTGAACAAAAAAATATGTCCATAGTTTGTTCAGAAAAATACGTTACTGAAAGTATCTTCTTTCCGTTCCATAGACAAGTGCTTAGTTTTTTAATAGCTATTTCGCAAATTTTTTTTGTTAAGCTCATTCTTTTAAGCTTTTTATGTTCTCATAATGGTAATGGTGTTAGTGCCAAAGAGACTTTACGACCATTTTCATTCATATTAAAAAAACTATTTTTGGATACGTGGTTTGCCTACCTCATTATTACATTCAACAAAAGCTCCAAAAGATAATTGAGATGGTTTTGTTATTTTGAAAAGATTTATTGTCATAATAGAATCCCAATAGCCTATTTTCACGCTGTTCAGCATTCTGTTGTCCTTGGAAGTTGAACATTTTTGTTTTCTTCTCATCTTTAAACATTAATCTGAAAGATTTAAAGACAATCAATGTAAATGACTTTTATTCATTTTTTCGAGTTTTTTTCGCTCAAGATTCATCGCTTCACGCTCTTATCGAGTTTTTTTAAAACCAAAACTTGATAGTTTTTTAAAATTTAAAATGGAACCAAGTAGAATAATTTATAAATTGTCGCCATGCTTATTGCTTCAATTTGTTGAAAGGTTTCTGCGGGGCATTCAAGCTGAAAAACCAAATTAATATAATCTAAAAAATCTCACTTCATGCGGCCAGTTAAAAACTAAAAGCGTTGAAATTAGCGCTCACGCGATTTTAAATCGACCGAGAAAGACAGGTCTACGGCCAAGGCTTTTTAGAGAAGATTTGAAAATGCAAACGAGATTTTTCGATTGTATCTGTGCTGGCGGCTGTTAGCTTCAAAACTCCTCATTTGAAAGGTGCTGTGTCTTCGGGCTCTCCAAAACGTTCACGAAACAAGGAAGCCTTCAAGTCTTTTTTTCTGTGGTCTTCGTTGAATCAATGTAAGTCAACCATTGGAAATAACAGGCAATATGCAAAAAATTCAAAAATAAAAAAATTGAACGTCATCAAAAAATATTCAAAGTGTATTAGAAGCAAGATAAAAATAGCATGATAACGACACGAAACAATAAGGTTCAACAACGAACATTGATGCACAAGTGAAACAAAAAAATAAAAATGAAAAACTAAAAGTTGAATGTCAAAACAAAATAATTAGATTTAAAAAAAAATCTAATTATGAAGGTGTGAGAAGAAGAGGATAGCTATGGAGACGTGACGAAATTAAGAATATTAGCTGCGTGTAAACGGCTGCTTTTTTAAAAAACTGTGTGAATTTGAAATTTTTTTTTGAGAAGGAGGCTGATGACAGCTACGTTACTCAAATTTACCCACTCTGGTTGGAAACAAGTTTTTTTGTCATGCCATGAATAATTTGAAAAATATTAACTCAGGAAGTTGCTAATGATTTTTGAAATCATTCTTATAGCTGGGGTCGATAACGTTCAAATTTGTGATATTTTTGGTTTGCTAAAAAAACCTTTATTTTTTCTATGCACCTTATAAAACCTCCAACGTAAGCCGATTTGAACTCATACTTTGGAATACTTAATTTTTTGGAAAAATTTTTGAAACATCTGGAATGTCTATGAAAAAAAGTTGAATTTTATGAAGAAATTGAAAAAATATGAAATAAATAACTATATCTATATATTATTTTACATCTTTGATAATAAGAATAGGAATATGTGGTAAGTTGATTGGGCTGCTGGTTGATTGAGTGAGGAACGTCATCAAGGCAATTGTGCACAAAAGATTGGAGACTCAGTGAGCAATTGATTGAGCACGAGAGAGTCTGCGAGGCATTAGAAACAAAATTTCCAAAAAAAGAAGCGCTTTGCAAGCGAAAAAGGCTTTAGTCACAGTCAAGTCACCAGTGGATTTGATTAACTCATCCCGGTTGTGTACAACATTACTACTAATGAACCACTTCAACAAAAATAAAGCTTGCCTGCAGTCAACCTCAACACTCATTAAAGAACTTACTCATTTACACCAGCAATAAAAACTCCCTCGTTTCTCCCGGTTAAAATAATAATTCTTTTATTATTATTTTATCGTTTATTCCGATACTTTGTTATATAAACCCTATAAGCATGCATACATGAAACACACGGACACAGGAATAAAGCTTGTTCTACCGTTTTTTCTTCTATTCAAAAATATCTACCTAAGCAGCTTTCTTGTTAAAAGTAAAACACGACTGACAGACACGTCTGTTTTGGTGCCTAAAAAAGTCGATTTATTATTTTTAAATTCTTAAATTTTTTATATTCATCTTTTTTGCACAGCGCAAGCAGTAATACTTTTGAATAAAACATAGGCTCTATACATTTCTAATGAAAGCATTATTATAGCGTTAAATGCTTTAAAAAATAATTTAAAAAAAACTTTTGTTAAAAGTCTATTTATATCGGCTAGGACATTTGATGAGGAGAATAAGTCCTCTCGTTCAGCATTCGAGGCATGTAGGAGTTGCAAACGTAGCCAGGGAAAGAAATAAAACCCGCTTCTTATCGGCTGATCGGAATACTGACGAGTTGCACTGTACAATAACTTACATTTTGATCAAAGAAACGCATGTTAGATTTTTTCATGGTATTTTTCATCATGTTTTAGTCGATGAAATTTTTAAATAATTTTTTTTTAAATATATGAAATTGAAAGAAAAATCACTTTAATTTTGAGGTTGCAGCTTTTAATGTTAAAATATTTCGTGCAAAACTTGAATTTGAATATTCAACAAGCTCTTCTTCGCATTGCAGTACTTCATTTCCAGGTTTTGATTGTTGTGAGGGCTGGCTGAGTGATATACTCTGGTGTTTTTAAGCGCTCATTGCAGGATATGATCCTTCAACCCAACGTGGTAGAACTCTTTTAGAGTCTACACTTTCCCAGCGTAATCTTGTAACTCTTTGGGGCTAATGCCACTATGGTATTATTTGTGTTTGCATTGAGTTTGTCTTAACATTGTGCCTCATGCGTTCTTCAACAGTGTTTTAACAGCTCTGTGAAAATTTTTTGATTAAGTTAGATTAGCGTCTCACTGCATTTGATTCAATTAAAACCATGAAAACATTTCATTTTCACGCGATGCATCAAGTCTGCCACTCAGGATGAAGTTTTGTGGGTTTTTTTTATCTTATCTCGTGTCAGCCCCTCACGTTGACACTACGTGAGAATGCATTGTCATGCTCAGTTGAATGAACAAAATGAATAAAATATGGCTTTTTTTGCTGTTATCAGATGTCAAATTGAAAAAAATTGAATTTCTGCTAGAGCAATGAGGCGAAAAAAGGATAAGAAGTAATTTCAAATGGTAGCTTTCGAATTTTAATGAAAATAATTTTCTTCTCTCGATAGCATTCTCAGCTTTCAAATAATTTTTTTAAATTGAAAAAGATTTTACACGTCTTTTGAAATACAAGTGCCTTAAGTAGCCTCAAGGGATTGCATGGGCGATCGGAGTCTGAAAGAAAATGAGCGAAAAATAAAATGACAAATTTGTATTTTGAAGCTTGGTTCAAAATTTGAAAAAAAGGAAAAACCAAGTGAAGATGTTGCTTAAATACGATATATACCTCAATGTTTGGAGAGAAAAACGTTTTTTAGAATAATTTTTAAAAACACCTTCACGACGTAACATTTAATTAAGAATAATTACATTAGTTTTAAGTTTCTTTGCTAGATATAGACACCAAATACCTTCGGAGACTTTGAAAATAAAAAACAAGACGAAAATATTTTGTTGATAATCGTGAGTTATAGCTCAGAAATGAATAAAAATTTGCGCGGAAGAAGCGTCATATTTTCTTTTTAAGCTTCAACAATAAAGACAATTACTGAAAACGAAAATAGCCTCTCAAACTATTATTTTTTATTTCTCACCTCGAATAAAGTTGTGATAAAAACTGCATTATTAATTATAAAAAAGTTCCTTATTGCTCTGAAATATTCAATACCTCCTCAAAAGTAGCTACATTACTGCGATAAAATATTACACTTAGATTTCATGCAGCACACTTAGCAGAGTTTAAAAAATTATATAAATACTTTTAAAAAGAAGAAAAAAAGCCATAATTCTCACTGCAAGCCTTATTTTGATACATACAAACCTTGAAGCATCATAACCACACCAACGCTTTCCATCGATTCTTTCTTGTATTATTCATTCGCCTTGGAATTCCTTAGTATTCTGTGCAGCAGCTCAAAACAGCCTTTCTTGACTTCCCAGGTTTAATTCTCTCTGGTGCGATAACAGCCAAGAAAACATTTGCATGCCATTAAAGACGCACTTCTTTTCAGAACTCCTTCCTACGCCGTGTTCCATTAAGCCCTCCATTGACATCAGCCCTACGAGCTTCTCTAGGAGTCGATGGCATAAGCAAGCTCTTCAAAACACGCTCGTGCACCTAAAAACACGTGCTCGCACGCCCGCACGCCCGCACGCACGCACGCACACACACACACACACACACACACACACACACACACACACACACACACACACACACACACACACACACACACACACACAAACACACACACACACACACACACACACACACACACAAACACACACACACACACACACACACACACACACACACACACACACACACACACACACACACACACACACACAATTACATATACAAATACAAAGAGAGACAAGACAACACGCACTATTACAATGGTTAACATGAAACACCAGCCCATTTTTAATGTTATTAAAAATAACACTAAATTTCGCATCAACGCTCGCTCATTGCCTTTTTCCTGCTTTAACTTTCAATATTTCATGCATCTTTGCAACTCTCCTGAAGCTACTCGGATCAGTCTTTATTGTATTTTTGTATCTTTTGTATCTTTCGTATAGTTTGTACCTTTTGTATCTTTTGTATCTTTTGTATCTTTTGTATCTTTTGTATCTTTTGTATCTTTTGTATCTTTTGTATCTTTTGTATCTTTTGTATCTTTTGTATCTTTTGTATCTTTTGTATCTTTTGTATCTTTTGTATCTTTTGTATCTTTTGTCTCTTGTATCTTTTGTATCTTTTGTATCTTTT
>OX387247.1:9421362-9486362 GCA_947562095.1 Branchellion lobata
CCAAAACTCCTATTTAACACCACTGATCCACACACGAATCACGAGCTCTCCAAATTTAAAGATACTTCTAGAGGAGCACGTGTATATATACACATACATGCGTATGTATACACTATAAAAATATATATGCTTATGAATGTATGTATGTGGATGTTTGAGTATGTGTGGGCTTTCAAGTATTCTCCATTTGAAATCTGAAGTACCCACAAGGTGGGAGCATCTACCTGCATACAGGTTTTTAAATACCAGAGATTGTAGATGATGAGCGTATAAAACGACAGGCGTTTGCTAAGAGCAAATAGACGTAATTGAGGCAATAGCGGCTCAATTGTTGCTGATGGATACAGAGAGTGAAGTTATGTGATTCTCAATTTATAAAGTCCAAAGAAACACTGGAAATGATTGAAAGCACTGACGATGAAAATATTTTTGTTGATGATGATGATGAAGAGGAGGAGGAGGAGGAAGAGGATGATGGTGGGGATGTTGTTGATGATGGTGATGAAGAGAAGGAGGAAGAGAATGATAAGCTGGTCGTGATGTGCTTCATCGGTGACAGTAGTGAAGTTGACAACAAACCGGAAACTCTGCCACACAATCGCCCTTTCATTGAGGGGTCTTGATCTCGGCTCTTTGCAAGTAACCACTACAGAGTAAGCCTTGATGGAGGGTTGTTGTGTGGTTCAGTACCTCATCCAAAAGAAACCGGGTTGAAGATAGGACAAGGACGATCAGCTTGTTGAGAGTTCGAAGGCACATACCAATGCAATAAAGTCGTTAATACGAAACAGAAAGCGGTAGTGACGTGATAAGGTATGCGTTTAATGTCTCTTGAAGTTTCTAGTGTTAATGCGCAAAACAAATTTCCAAGAAGTATAGAAAACCTTAAAGTTTTCAAATTTTTAAATTGTAAAAAAAGTTTCAGAATGTCCTATAAAATTCTAAGGGCGGTATATTCTGATGAATGGTAGATCTTTAATTGAAGCTTGAACACCGCCTGAAGCCATTCATTCAAACCTCATGATAACCTCAGCTTTACTAATAGGCTACTTTGGGAGAATTTTATTTCGCGATTTTGTTCTTCCCGGCCTGTGCAACGGTCCTAATTCAGTCCGTGCCCGGAGCACCCTCAATCAATACTGCCATACATTTCTGGTCATACGTGTTGCAAAGCATGTGCTTGTCTCAATCACTACGCTCTCACTTGTATTCGTCCCTCCTTCATTCATTTCTGACCTCTCCTACTGACTCACACCTCCCATCGTGGCTTCCATCAGATGCTCTTGGTACGTGCACTCGCCATAGAAACACCTCTGTGACGCTTCTATGCTGCCTCATTATGGCATCCTTTCTATTACACTTCATGACTCTTTCTTTGTGACAACTTCTCTGCGACAACTTTTTTGTGACAATTTTTTTGTGACGGCTTCCCTGTGACAACTCCCTTAAAAATGTTTCACTAAATTCTATCCAAAAATTGTGAATTTCCATCATCAGAAGTCCAAACGTTTGGGCCTCACGCAACGAGCCCATACTCAGTCAAAAAGTCAAAACTCATACCCTTCCTCAAGGATCTTTCCATAAACGTTTATTTTTCTATAAAGCTCATTATTATTTTTAACGTACGGAGATGAAACGACGATTACATCCCCCATGAGGAATCATTTCTCGTTGTTATCTTGCGTCATCAAATGCCGGCCTTCTCTTTAAAGGTCATTATTTTTATTTTTATTTATGCATTATTAACATCGTTTGATTTCTTCTAGAAATTCATACAACCACCTTTTTAGTGAATTTTAAGTTTGATAATCTTGAAGCTTCCCTTTAAAAAGTTGCTTTATTTTGCAAGAATTCAATTTATCTATTCCGTCAGTTAATCAATCAATCTTTTTGTTTCTTTAATCTCTAACATCATCGGCGTCTGCGTAGCTTTTGGATAATGAAAAATTGTAAAAATCATATTAAAAATATAAAAAAAAACAAAAAAAGCTTCTACTTAAATTCATAGTAGTAGTGGTAGAAGTAATTTTCCCATAAAATTCCAAGCTCTTTAAATATTCCACTTTTGGAATATTCCATTCTGAAATATTCCGACCCCCATCGTCATAAATCTTCGTTTCGAGAAAACGCCAATATAAAGAAGAATGAATACTTTAAACAAAACAAAAAAAAAGAATATTGGTGAAGTGCTTTTAGGAACAAAAAGCTTCGAGAGCAACACACAGCCTCCCATTGATTACAAGTCCAGGTTTTGTACCAACACACATTTGAATTCTAAAAAAACCCATTTACTAATCAACAATTGTAACAATGAAAAATGACTGCAAACATGCGAAGAAATACAGAAAACAAACTTCATATGTTTAAGGGTAATTGTGAAATTAAATTAACATCGTCGTAGTGGCCTTGAAACTCTTCAATTTTACTGTCACTAAAGAAAATTCGTATTTGTGCTGTATCATTTCAAATAATCAATTCAACATATTCGGCTTTGATAGCGACTGGTATGCTAATCAGCAGACTTTAAAGCTGATGATTCAGTAGATGTTTGTTTTGTAAATGCTTCATGCGCACGAAACTGTTCGTTCCACTCTCATATAATGTTTGCCCGGCCTGAAAGTGACGTGTTAAAATATAATAACTATAATAAAAATAATAACAATACAAAAAATAAATATAAGAAAAAAATTGGATTTTTACAAAACAATTATTGAATTAATTGAAATTTTATATTTAAAGCTCTTTTTTAATATTGATCGGATTTACCCACACAATCTTGTGGTTTTCTACTATCTTCAAACTTATCACATCCATATAACACATCACCTCCATGATAAATCTCACCCCCATATCACTTCTCACCTTCATAGAACATCTTCGCTTGCGTAACTTCGAGCCCTCCAGTACTTGCATAATCAGAGCTAATCTACCACTTTTTCTATCCCTTTCGTTCATAGAAATCGACTTTTTACCTCATTTGGGTGCCTTGTCTCGTGGAATAATTTTTTTTTCCGCTTTTTTCAACGTTTTAAACATACGTATTCAGCATCTCTGAAGCAAACCTTATGGTGCCTGTTTTCACAGCCCACTATAAAAATACTCATCAATTATTCATAAATACTTTGAATAATATAATTTACTTGAAATTATTATTGCTTGGAGTGCTTGAAAGTGAAGTAAGGTGGTGATTTATTCGAAGATGAAAATAAAGGGCGCCTTCGAGGACACGAACAAACCAAATAATGAGACGCGTAACATGCACGTTCATTCCGAGAAAAAGGATCAGAAATTTAAAAAATAATTATTTCATTGAAAATATATAAAATACCGATTTTATTAAAAAAAATTGAAAATAAAATTTTGAAACAAAACGTTGGAAAGATTCTTATGGTTTCTTTAAGGAAAGCCAAATGGTCGATTGCTAAACGTCATCGAACCCTTTGGAATTAGAAAGACTTCAAATTAATTCGAACTCTGAAAATAACTTTATGAAAATAAACTGATACTTAATAAATAGAACGATGTGATTAGGTAGTGAGGATGAATAATAAATTGAAGAAATTTCATTTAAAGAAAATATAAAATAGAATCAATAACCACACATTTCCACTCACTGCTCCGGAGAACTCGTAAATGAAATGAACAGTTAGATGGTAGTGAAATATGCGACAGCTATTTACAGATGAAACGCACACACACATAAAAACCCACATACGCACACACGCACGCATGCACACCGACGAACAATTGCATCATTGAAGAGATGATAAAGCTGAACAGCCTTCACGCACCATTATTAACACTTATGTACACGAGATGTACAATAATATGTAACTGTCCACTGTTGACGATGGGAACATAATTATGAACACGCTGAAGCATTTGTACAGTCCATAGCTATGCTTTACAAAAAACACTTGTTATCCTCCCCTTCTCGCAGCTTTCTCATCATCATCAACAGTTTTTTTCTCAACTTCTTTCTTCTTCTTCTTCTTCTTCTTCTTCTCCTCCTCCTCCTCCTCCTCCTCCTCCTCCTCCTCCTCCTCCTCCTCCTCCCCCTCCTTCTCCTCCTCTTCTCCTCCTCCCACTCCTTCTCCTCCTTCCCATCCTTCTTCCCATTCTCCTCCTCTTCTCGTCTCAATGCTCTCAACACAGTTGTTCCACCTTCAAAGCTGGCACCTCACTCGACTCTTGCAAAGGTCACAGAGCACGACAACTCGGCAAGGTGCCTTACTTGGCACTACCACCATCAACTCCCTTGCTCGCCTTGCAAGCCTCTGCAGCACTAACTTCCCCAAAACTCTTGTCTCCATCTCCTCCTCCTCCTCCTCCTCCTGCTCCATCGGCAGAGGACCTGATGTAGAGGTCAGAAAACTTCTTCATGTACTTGTGGATGTAGTCTCTGGTCTTGAGCTTGACGTTGTCGTTGAACTCCAACTTGTCCATCTGTGAGGTAGCGCGGGCCATTGAAGGGCAATTGAAAGTGACATAAGGACATGTGATAGGAAAGTTGATATGATCGCATTTTTCTGCCTTGGTGCCTTGCAAATTAGATTTATTTCATTAATTTTTACCATATCGGTAGTATGCCGGCTTTTTAAAGTTAATTGTAGTCACGAAATCACGTGGATCTTTATTACACAAATATAATATCAATACTTTTTAAATAACACTGATATTCTTTTTTTTAATAAATAAATTTAAAAAAAAAATCAACATTTTAATAAAAAATATAAACAAATAATATTAAATAGAATTTTTAAAGCGCCCAGATAAGCGACCAAGGCGGTCGTTTTGATAATAATATTATTGAAGCTCAGAGAGCAATGAAGGGTCATACCTGTTTGCAGCACTTTTCTTCTTTCATCAGGACGGCGTGAGTCAACTGCGGGTGGTTGCATGGTCGTTGAGTGTTATTACTAACTTGGTTTTGATGGTTGAAAGGATTTTGTGGTTGTTGTGGTAACGGTCATTATGGTAACATAGTTGTTAAGGTTGTATTGTTATTATAGAAACATGATTGTCAAGGCCGTAGTGGTAAGCATGGTTGACTAGTAACACTATGGCAACAACCACTACAACCACCACAACCCGCAACAACTCGCCACAGCCCGCCATAACCTACCACAACCCGCCACAACCTACCACAACCCGCCACAACATACCAAAACCCGCCAAAAGCCGCCACAAACCACCACAACCAACAACAGCCCCTCCTGTTCTCACTTTTCTGGCCAGGTACTTGAAATCATCGGTGTTGCAAATGCGAGCCCTCGTGCACTCTGGCTTCCTATACGGATTCAAGCAGGTGATCACCAGCTTTGACACCTTGTTAGTGGTGGTTGTAGTGGTGGTTGAAGTGGTGGTTGAAGTGGTGGTTGAAGTGGTGGTTGTAGTGGTGGTTGTAGTGGTGGTTGAAGTGGTGGTTGAAGTGGTGGTTGTAGTGGTGGTTGTAGTGGTGGTTGAAGTGGTTGTGACGGTGGTTTTAGTGATTTTAAGGGTGTTTTAAGTGGTTTTAATGATCATAGTGATGGTTAAATTGGTTTTAATAGTTCTAGTACAGCTTGTTTCAAATGGTTGTTATGGTGGTTATTGAAGTGGTTGTAGACGAACAGTCCATGCAACCATGCAAAACATTTAACTATAGAAAAAACACCTAACACACCAAAACAAGAAAAAACATAAAAAACATAAACAAACAAACAAACAAACACACACACACACACACACACACACACACACACACACACACACACACAAACACACACACACACACACAAACACACACACACACACACACACACACACACACACACACACACACACACACACACACACACACACACACACACACACACACACACACACACACACACACACACACACACACACACACACACACACACACACACACACACACACACACACACACACACACACACACACACACACACACACACACACACACACACACACATCACAGCACCTTCTCCTTAAAAAGATCTCGCTTCTTTTTAGCAACCTCCGCCGACGATGATGAAGTGTCGGCAGGAGCTGTGGTAGTCGTTGACTGCGTGATGGAGGAAGAATGGAATATGGTGAAAAGGATGTTAGGTGAGGTGGTGGTTAAGATAATGTTGCATGAGCAGTTATGATGGCGATTTTGGATGAGCACCGCTAGTGGCGTTGTTGGACGAATGAGCGCTGTTGGTTGGATAGATACAATACAATACAATACAAATACGAATATTATACAATACAATACGAATAGTATTATAGTGGCATTGTACCCGTAGAGTTTCGAGGCCACAAGGGATAGATGAGAAAGCGGAGGTGATGGAGTGAGTATAGTGGTGAATGGATGGTGCTGATGGTGAAAGATTAATTCAACATTTAACAATTAGAAATCAGCACGAACACTTCACAACAAGCACCTCTCACGCACCCACCTTCTTAGTGACAAGCGTGGAAGTGGGTGTGGCATGAGATGTCTTGACGTCACGCGGAGCGGTATGATTGGCTGGAACGTCCCACGTGGGTGGGTCCCACTGTGTTTTTCTGTACGAAGGAAGATCAGACGGACTAAAAAGGCGGGTAGTCACAGTGACACTGAAAAAGCCTTAGCGGTTTGCTTTGACGCCTTACAAATTCATTATTATTATTATTATTATTATTATTATTATTATTATTGTTTCGCAAACGATTTATGGCAGTTTTGAGAGTTTATGGGTCGTAGGAACTCCCAGCATGTAACATGCACACAAGCCACCAAACGCCAATCGGTGCCTTTCAAGCAACCATCCGAGCGACTCCTTTCCTCAAGCCACGCATGTAACCTTTGGACATACCCCCCTGTTGACCCTACCACGCCAACCCACCCTAAAATCCTTCCGCACCTAATCCCGTCTCATCTAACCCCCTTCCCCACAACCAACCAATCATCCTTTCACACTTACCACACTCCCTCTCTCCCATCCAATCACCCTTTCAAACCCACCTACCGCCTCCAGCTAAGCAACCATGCTTCCAGAGCACCCCAGCTACTCAGACAAGTAATCTCTACCTCAATCAAGCCACAAAGCACCCCTCCACCACACGCACCTTGTGATGGCGTGGTAGTAGTACACCTTGCCACTAGGATCTTTGGCGCTCTTCCAGTGGGGCGGCAGTTGCTTCTGCTTGGGAGGCGTGGATGGTGGAGGAGGCGGCTCCTGCAGATCAATGACCTGTGGGTGGTTTGAGGGGTGAGAGTTTTGAGGTGTGGGTGGTTTGGATTGTGGGTAAGTTTGGGAATAAGTAGGGTGAGGTGTGGGGTGGGTTATGGGAATGGGTAGGTTGAGACGTGGTGGGTTTGTGGTGAAATGTTAAAAAAGTTGAAAAAGACATGAGTAGCGGGTGAAATCAAAAGAAGGAACTGCAGGAGAAGGCGTGACAGAGAATGGGGGATAGTGAAAGATGGTGAAAAAAAAAAAGATAAATGATTGTTGAAAGAATCACCTTTATATTTTTACAATTGACAGCGGGGTTGAAGGTGTTGTTGTTGTTGTTAAAGAGAGAAGTAGCGCTCTTGTTGAAGGTGTCACTGTTGCTGGAAGGAAAGCTGGGGTCTCCTGGAGACTGGAGGTGTTGGTGGGAAGTAAATAAGATCCACTAACACTAGTGGTCTTAAACCACACGTGGGTTGACGTCACTTGAAGAATATTTGACGTTTTTTTTATTGACAGCAAGTGAATTTATACTATCTTTAAAATACTTTGTAAAATCTAAAATTAGATTTTTATATCCATTTGTCTTATGGATATTGATGGATAGATAGACAGATAATTAGAAAGATAGAAAAAAAGATAGATAGATTAAATAAATGACTCTACAATTATTATATAATACAATAAAATACAAATACGAATAATATTATAGTGGCATTAACCGCGTAGTTTCGATTATATAGAATATACAAGCATGCAAATGAGAAGGAGAAGAAATCACGATACATTATCGGTTAATTTAGTGGTACACATTTCAAACAAGTGCATATATTGAGGGAGGAGTGGCAACAGAGAGTCTAACGAACCAAGAAGGGGTTGAAGAGGTGTTGTGGTGTAGGCATGCCCTGTTGAGACAAGTAAAACTGCTGTTGATAAGCTGACTGTTGAGGAAGTTCCTTTGGATGGACGGATGATGGATGGATAGATGGATGATTGGATGGATAGGTGGATGAATGAAACATGATAAATTTTGTCAAAAAAAAAACTAATATTTTCAACTCATCACACTGGACAACAACAACAACAATAATAACAATAATAAAATGAAGAATAATAAAATTTTATTATTGATTAATGATTATTAAAAATATATGGGAAAACCTGGTTCAGAGGTTGTGAGATGTTGTAGTTGTCGATGGGTGGGTAGCAGTCATTGGTGAAGTAGGCGAGGTTGTTGTTGATGATGGTGGAGGTGGTTGTTGTGGCAACCATGGAAGACATGTACGATTGCTCGACCAGATGTGGTAGTTGCATCAACTGCTGTTGTTGCAGTTGCTGTTGCTGTTGCAGTTGTTGTTGTTGGTGCAGTGGATGCATGTTTGAAGACAGACTGGGAATGAAAAATTGTTCTTGAGGAGGAAGGGGTGGCAGAAGTTGTTGCTGAGAGTTGAAAGGGTCTATGAGGGTAGTGGTGGAGGGTTGTTGCTGTTGTTGGTTCTTGATGATTGTTGAGATTGGAAAAGACTGTTGCTGCTTGTGTGGAAGGGCCGGGTCGGAGTGAATGGGAGAGTGGAAGAGTTGAGAAGCTTGTGGTAACTTATGCGCAAACATTTGTTGTTGCAGCTGCTGTTGTTGCTGCAACTGGTGTTGTTGTTGTAACTGTTGTTGTTGTTGCAATTGTTGTTGTTGCTGGTGTTGCTTAGCAGCTCTTTCCAACTCTTCAGCTCGGACTTTAGCCTCAAATTGTTGTCGATGTTCCAGCTTTGTGAGGTTGTCGGTGGAGGAGGATGGGGTGGAAGGGGTCCTGTGGACAAGTGCAAGGTTGAAGGAATATGAGATGGTAACAATAACGGATGATGAAGACTTAATATTGGAGACAATATATGAAAGGGAGTTGGCTATAATAACCATGATAATACTGAGCAAGATCTTAAAAAATAACTATAATAATAAATGCAAGGATTTGTGAAGACGATAAATATGATGAAAATAATTATGAAAAAACTATAAAGAAAAAGGACCTTCGACAACAAAGGTGAAGAGATGACAAAAATGATAACAAGACGTGACAGACGTAATGAAACGTTACTTGAGTTTGTTGTTCTTGTCAGCCTCCGTCACTTTCTTCCTCTTGATCTTGATGCTCTCGTGGTTGCTCAGACCAAACTCCTCCAAACTCCTTTTCAGGCCGGCTGTGTGTGTGTGTGTGTATGTGTGTGTGTGTGTGTGTGTGTGTGTGTGTGTGTGTGTGTGTGTGTGTGTGTGTGTGTGTGTGTGTGTGTGTGTGTGTGTGTCTGTGCATGTGTGTATCCGAATCATCTAAAAACTCACATCTTTCCCAGCCCTTAAAGGCATTCTTGCTGTCTTCACATCGTTCATCTGAAAAGATAAGTTTCAAAAACTACAAAATTACTGAAGGTATGCGCTTCCCTTTTTGTGAAAATAAAACAGAAATGCAAGAGAATGGAAAAGTGCACACCAAGCTCAAGTTCCGTTTGCTTCCTCTCCTCCACCTTCCTCTTTGGAATCTTGAAGCCTTCCTGGAGGTGCATTGGCGTTGCATTAGAGGTGCACGGAGGTGTATTAAAGATGCCTTAGAGGTTTACGGAGATGCAATGGAAGTGTATGGAAGTGCATTAGGAATGCATCGGAGGTAAACCGTAGAGTCAATGAAGTGTTGTGATCAATCAATGTCTCAAGGTCGACTTGAGTAATTCACAAACACTTCAAAAGCATGAACACTGCCACGACCACAATAACCACCATAACCTTCTCCACCACCACCAGCCAAAAACAACCACAACAACCTCCACCACCAGAATAACTACCACCATCACCGACTCACCCTCAAATCCTTCCAGCTCTCGAGGAGACTACACGCCAATGCAGCCACATCAATCACCTCTTTGCCTTCCCCACAACCCTCCTCTCCATCCTTAGAACCTCCCTCGTCATCTTTTTGGACAGCCTCGTCCTCCTTATTATCTTTCTCTTTGTTCTCCTCCTCTTTACTATCAATATCTTCCTCCTTGTCATCTTCTTTGGCTACCGCATCGAGGCATTCGTTATCCTTGGTCCTATCATCGAGTTTTTCGTCACTCGTCACACTGGCAGTGTCTTTGCTGACCACTCCACCATCCTTGCCACCATCCACGCCTTCCGCCTCTTCGTCCCCTGCCTTTACTAGTCCCTCTACACCTTCAACCTCCCCAACACTTTTACCACCATCAACAACATCACCACCATCACCACCATCACCAGCATCACCAGCATCACCAGCATCACCAGCATCACCAACATCACCAACATCACCAACATCACCAACATCACCACCATCTTCCATGGCGTTGTCATTATGTTTGAGGTCATCATCAATCGCCTTGTCTTCTTCATTGGCGCTTGTTGTTTTAGCTTTGATGCAGGGAACTAATGGAGTGGTTGTTGTGGTGGTTGTACTGGTTGTGGTGGTTGTAGTGGTGAGGCTTGTGGCTGTTGAAGTCGCATCAGTGTTTGTGGCTGGTGTTGTGGTTATAGTGGCTAGCGAAGCAATGGTGGCAGTCGTGTTGGTAGGAGTGGGAGTCGTGGTGGCAGTAGTAAGAGTACCAGTGGTGGCTGTGGAAGCAGTATGGATACTAGTGGTGGCTGTAGCAGTAGTAAGGGTACTAGAGGTGGCTGTGGCAGCAGTGGCGGTTGTGGCAGTAGTGGCCCACTTCTCAATGACGAACAACACCTTGGAGTTTTTGAGGGATGTTTTGTTGCTTATCGGCAACAACTTCAACGTCTCTATCATCTGTGGTGTGTGTTGGTCATTTGTTAGTCTTTGTTTTGCGTTGTTATTACGTTGTTGGTGTTTTGATTTGTTATTGTTATTTTCCCCTGTTAGTTTTGTTGTGACGATGACCTAGAGAACGCGATGACAAGATGATAACTCCCTCATTAACAAGTCAAAAAAGAAAAACAAAGTTATACGTCACGAATGGATGACATGAAAAACAACCTCAACAAACCACCCACCTGTTTCCTGAACTCATCTCCATCAGCTTCTCCATGGCAACCAACCATCCAACTCCATAGCAACGACAAACCGTGGTAGTCAAGAAACAAACGCAGACATGCTGGTTCTTTGGTGTTCTGTAGCAGTGGGAATGATGATGATGATGATGATGAAGATGAGAATGATGATGTTTATTAATAAAAAAAAATAACGATGATGATTTTAGTGGTGATAATGAAGGCGATGACGACGGGAGGACGATGGGAGGACAGCACCTGGAGCACTCTGAGAAGGGCCAGTCGGTGCTCCACGTTGTCTGCCCGCAACATGATCCTGCATGCACCACACCATCGTCGTCATTGTGTTATAACAAGCGTCATCATCACTCCAATTATCTAGGACCCCATCATCATCATCATTATCGCCATTATTATTATTATTATTATTATTATTATTATTATTATTATTATTATTATTATTATTACCATCATCATCATTATTATCATCATCATCACCTGTTCAGTTCCAACACATGCTCCTTCCTCCTCAGTCCTCCTAACGTAACCATCGACTCAACCTCCCTCTCCAGCTGGCGCCAAAATAATAATAATAATAAGAATAATAAAAACATTAGTAACAATAAAAAATAAATATATATAATCTGAAATGATTGTGGCCTCGAAACTCTATGGGTTAACGCCACTATAATAATATTCGTGTTTGTATTGTATTTTGAATGATTGAATAAAATGAAAACAAAAACAAAAAATCGTTTAAAAAATATAAAAAGAAACTTTTAAAGTCAGACAAACTAAAAAGACTCGAAAAGTAAAAGTAGATTTGAAATGATAGAATAGCAATAATGAAATAAATGAAGGATAAAATAATAAATAAGTGAAAATATTATGAGGAATAAAAATGAGAACATAAAATACAAAGAGAAATTAAATGAAAAAATTAAAAAATAATAATTTAAAAGATTAGAATAAAATAAAATGAATAATAAATAAAAACATAAATAAATAAATAAATTTTTCTTAAATAATAAATAAAAATAAAGATATGCATTAAAATTAGAAAAGAAATGAAGCGATGGCAGGGAGGCACGGACATAGACGTCGCTGAAGAGTTCGGTCATCTTCTTCTTCCTGCTCTTGGAGCTCTTGCGTAGCTTGAAGGGGGTGTTCTTGTTGCTGCCGATGAATCCTGTGCACTTGGAAGAGCCACAGTAACACTTGATCTTCTCATCCCTGTGGAGCGGAAAGGATGAAAGGGGTGTGGTGGCATGGCGGGTGTAGTGGGCTGGAAGGCGGGATGAAGATAAAGAGGGGGAGGATGAGTGGGTGGATGAAAAGATGGATGAGGGGGTGGAGGGGTGAGTGAGTGAAAGGTGAAATGGTGGGTGGGTGTAAGGGAGTGAGTGTTGAGAGTTGATGCATGGGTGGAGGGTGCGGAAGAATAGAAGAGTTGGCGTGATGAGGGAATGGTGAATCATGTGATTTTTCGCAATGCAATACAAGATATGCTATCGTATTTCATTGTATCATTTTGCATTTAATAATTTTTCATTGTATCATTTTGCATTTAATAATTTTTCATTGTATCATTTTGCATTGTATTATACTCCATCATATCACATTCATTCTTCATTTTATACTTATTAAACTGCATTGCATTGAAGGCACGAGGGAACGAACCCATAGCTTTCAAACTGATAGTTGAAGGTGATTTCTTCCCCTTTCTTTACCGGTTTCACCACAAAGAACCCCACTCTCAACTGTCCATTCACCGTCCACTGTGGAGATGATGGTGATGGAGGTTGTGGTGATGGTGCTCATAGCGCCAGTGGTTGTGGTGATGGAGTTTGTGGCGATGGTGGTGTGGTGTTGGTGGAACGGTGATAGTGGTGTGGTGTTGGTGGAATGGTGATGGTGGTGTGGTGATAATGGTGTGGTGTTGATACTTGTGGCGATGGAAGTAGTGGCGATGGTGGTGAAAGATCATCCTGAAGTGGCTATGAAAGGAACTAATGTTAGACATGTTGTATCAACACCACCCACTTTTTGTGTCTCGGCATTTGGATCACAACAATGATTGATGAATCTGAATAATCAAAATTTGTCAGTTGAACACACACACACACACACACACACACACACACACACACACACACACACACACACACACACACACACACACACACACACACACACACACACACACAAACACACACACAAACACACACACAAACACACACACACACACACACACACACACACACACACACACACACACACACACACACACACACACACACACACACACACACACACACACACACACACACACACACACACACACACACACACACACACACACACACACACACACACACACACACACACACACACACACACACACACACACACACACACACACACACACACACACACACACACACACACACACACACACACACACACACACACACACACACACACACACACACACACACACACAGGCACAAACAAACACACACACGCACATAAACACAAACCTAGATTGGTTTCCCTTCTTAGTTGCGTCAATAACCTTTGAATAAATGACCATGTTAGCCCATGCATGTATAAGTAGTTTGGAATAGAATAAATAGGCACAGATTTGAATTTGTGTGCGTGTGTGTGTGTGTGTGTGTGTGTTTGTGTGTGTGTGTGTTTGTGTGAGTGTGTGTGTGTGTGTGTGTGTGTGTGTGTGTGTTTGTGTGTGTGTGTGTGTGTGTGTGTTTGTGTGAGCGTGTGTTTACATTGAACTTTAAAAAAAATAATTCATTTTTTCATTGTTTAAGAAGTGGTTGTTGTAGTAGTGGTTGTTGTTTTAAGTTGTTGTTGTTACAGTGTTTCCTGGTGTATTAATTCGTTATTGTTGTTGTCATAGTGATTGCTGCGGTGGCGGGCACCTGTTCGACGTTGAGGGCCATGAAGTAGTGGTGCACAATGTTCTCCTTGTTGTACTTCTTGGTTCGCCACTTGAACTCCTTGTACTCCAGCACCTCGCCCACGTACTCCATCACAAAGGCGCCCCTGGTGAGGTGCGAAGAGTTTGGAGGGGTGTGGAAGAGACTGGGAAAAGGTTTGTTGGTAGATGGGGAAGGAAAGGGAAAAAGAAATTTCTTTGGGTCTATGAAAAGTGGGGGAAAAGGTGTGGGTTTATGGGAAGGGAGGGAGACGCTGGTAGGTTTTTGTGGGTGCATAAGGGATGGGGGAGTGGGAGGGAGGCACACATATATAAAACAGGTAGCAATGACTCATGCACACACTCATGTCTACAGAACAATGACTGTATGTCAAAGCAACACTATCCACACATGCACAAAACACCACACAACTAGCACCGAAAACACACACACACACACACACACACACACACACACACACACACACACACACACACACACACACACACACACACACACACACACACACACACACACACACACACAACACACACACACACACACACGCGCGCGCGCACGCACAACAATAACACGCATACACATACAAGCACACAACACCACTCACACGGGCAGATCCTCCTCGGCCTGCAGTCCCCACCCCTTCCACGGAGTTCTGAAGCACTTGGTCTTGGCGTACCTCATCTGGTGGGTCACGTGGTACTCGTGATATTCATCTTCTCCGACGATGGATGATAATTAAATAAAAAACAAAATAATAAATGAATAAATTGAATAAATAAATAAATAGACAAAAAAATTAATTTAATTCAATTTTCAAAAAACACCAAAGCAAGAAACCGAGGCGCCATTGTGAAGTTTAAAGAAATGTTTCGTTTTGATGATTAGTTGTTCATTGTTAGCAAGATTTGAGTGGTGGCGGTGGTAGTATTGATCAGTAGTAGTATGAGTACCATTAATACTAATACTAAAAGTTATGAAAATAAAAATAAAAATAATAATAATTTAAATAATAATTTTATAAAAAAATATTGATTAAAAAAATTATTATTATTATTATTATTATTATTATTATTATTATTATTATTATTATTATTATTACTACTACTACCACTATTATTAGTGGTATTAAAAGCGGCAGAAAGAGCAAAAGCACCAAGGTGTGACCTGCGTGAACTGCCTGTTGTTGCAGTACTCCTTGCATGGACAACGGGAGCCACTGTGGTGTGGAGGATGGTGTGGTGTGGAGGATGGTGAGGTGTGGAGGATGGTGAAGTGTGGTGTAGAGGGGTGATGTGGTGTGGAAGGATGGTGTGTTTAAAAGGAGTTTTGTAACAGAAGTGAATTTTGTGGTGGGAGGGATGGTATAGCAAGCATTAATTTTGTATTACCATTCAAGAATCCTCTTAACCCACCACCACACCCCTCATTAAAACGTTAAATAGCTAACATAAACTCCACCGCTCTAGCCATACAACCAACTCCTACCGCGACCACCATTATACGACCATTACCGCCGCCACCACACCAACATTACCATCACATTCACGATCACCAAACCGACCACAAAACCAGTATAATGACCACACAACTAACACAACGACTACACAACTACACAACCACACAACCACACAACGACCGCACACCTATCACCATCAGCACACTCACCACTCAATCATGAGCATCCTGTTGAGGCAGTCAGCGCCACAAGCAGCCGCAACCTCCACCTCGCCATCGGCACCCTCCCTCAACTCACAGTCACATACCATGCGTCTTGACTCCTTCTTCTGCTTTTTGATGTCTCTGTTAGCGAATGTTGTATGGTCGTTGTAAAGTTTTTGGTCTGGCATGGTGTTGTGTGGTGGGAGTGTGGTGTGATGGTGGTGTGATATGGTGGTGGAAGTGTGGTTGGTACGGTATGGTTTGGTGGCAGTGTGGTACGGTGTGGTGAAAGGATAGAGTGTGGTGAAGCTATATGATGTGGTGGAATGATAGGGCGTGGTGGAAGCGTAATATATTGTGATGTTTTATGTTGTGGCAGTTTTTTAGTTGAGTGTTTGGGCTTCAGGTAGCTAGTGATCTAGTCTCGAATACAAAACTAATTTTAGGTCATTTTAAGGCGGTTTTCGAAGATAATATAATATATAAATAATATATAAATAATGCCAAAACATTTGCTTGTATAATGAATCTTTATAATTCGATGGTAAATAAGCAACGGAATATTTAATGAAACCGATATATAAATGAATTTAAAAAATAGCCGGTATATATGCACTGTTTAATCATTATGAAATGTTCTTCAAACTCAACAGATGGCAACTTCATACGCACGACTGCAATGAGTTCATTAAGGCATGCTCTCTCCACGGCTCTGTGACAACAGACAACAGACCTTTCTGACAAGTAGATGTTCTCTTGAATGCTGGTGTACTGCGTGGGCTGAGCGTTGTCATCGTCTTCATCATCCTCAGCAGCAGCAGCGGTAGCAGCTTTAGCAACGTCGGGTTTATTTTCATCAACTTTTTTATCATTAACTTTATCACCACCATCATCATATTCTTTGCCATTGTTTTCGATGAGGTCTCCAGGGGGGTGTGACGAGGTTGAGGGTTCAAAACCTTTTGAGTCTGTAGCTGGAAAAGCATCAGAGTGAGATGCATGAGTGTCAGAATGGTTGGAAAGGGTCTTTGTGACGTCCTGAACTGTTGTCAAACTGTCCAGAGTGCTTGCTGGTGGCGTCTGTGAAGACGTGAGGCTTTCGAAGGAGTCACTCTCCAGCTCACTCCAGCGCCTCCAGCGAGACTTGACTTTCTCCGGCTTGCATGTCTCCACCCCCTTTGCATCCTCCTTGATGTCATTGGCTGGAAGGACTGGTTGTTTGTCGTTGCTACTGTTGCCGCTGTTCTCTTTATCGTTGTTGATCTTGTTGAGTAAGTCTGAGATTTTATTGCTTTTGTTGCTTTTGACTACCCTGCTATTACTGTTGCTGTTAAGTTTGTTGTTGTTAGTGGTGTTGACGTTGCTGGTGCTGTTGGTGTTGTTGTTTAAGTAAAAGTTGTTGTTGTGGAGAGAGCTTTTGTACTCTTGCAACTTATTCTCCTTCATCTTGTTGTCTTGCTTGCTCTTTATTCTACTGCTCCTCCTCCTCTCTACCTTCTTGTCATCTCCACCCCCTCCATCCCTTCCTCCTTTCCTGCCTCCCTTACTTACATCGCTTCTGTTATCGCCTTTCTTGTCACTTTGCTCTTTGTTGCTTTGGCCCTTGTCATCCTTATCAATTTCCTTGTCATTGATAACGAAACTATTGTTTTTATCATCGTTTAGAGGAAGATTGGTGCTTGAATAATCATTTTTATTAGTAGTTATCTTGAAAATATCACTATGGTTACCAAAAACACCAGTACTGTTGTTGCTAATAACATTAATGTTGTTGCTGATGACATTAATGTTGTTGCTGATGACATTAGCAGGACTGACAGGCCGTTCTGATTGATGGCTGGTTGTCATGGCATTCCAGACACACTGCATCTTGATCTTCATTTTGATGTTGGGGCAGTTGTTGAAGGTGTTGATGTAGTTGCTGCCTTTATTGTTGGTGGTCGTTGCATCATTAAGGTTGTTGTTGCTTGTTGATTTTGTGGCGCTATCTTCATTGTGAATATTGTCATTGCTTTGATCTACAAAATTTTCTTTCACTTCTTTATTAGTAGTTGTAGTAACATTTTTATCATTATCATGACTACCAACCCTACTTTCATTATTGCTGATACTACAATTACTTATGAGATCAGTGGGAGTTGTGCTTGAATGGAGGTTACTTGGAAGGTCTCCAAGACCCCACCGAGTGGCACCCACACCTTCACTTCCACCACTAGCTTCCAGTGGCCTACTATCTTCCATTTCTTCATTTCTTTCTACTATTCCTCTCCCTACACCTCTTCCCCCTTCCTTGTTCATGTCCTCTCCGCTGCTTGTGTGGCAAGAATGGTGTGCATAAGTTTGCTGAGTGAAGTTTGTGATGTTATTATCATTATCATCGTTTTTATTACTATTGATATTATTTTTATAATGATCAATATTATTGGAGTTAGTGTTTAATTCGGTTTTCAATTTACTGTTACTGAAGGCGCTAAAAACATCAGTGTTGACTGTATTGGAAGAAGTGGCAAGAGAGGGTATGGAATAGCTGGAGGTGCCAGAAGCAGGAGGGAAGGTAGTGGATGAGGTGGTGGTGAGAATAGATAAATTAGTAGAAGTGGACAAAGTGGCAGCAGAAGCATGTGAACTGAAGGAGGCGGTAGTGGTGGGAAGTGTGCTGGTCGTATTCCCAACAGAGCTGATGGAAAGTGAAGAGATTGAAGGAGGCTCACAAGGTTTTACAGCGTCAGCCAGTGACTCATTGAAGACTGAAGAGAAAAGAATGCTGTCTGTTGTAAGTTCTTTTGATGAAAATACTGAAGCGCCAGAAAACTGGGATGAAATTGTTGTGGGTGGAGTATTGTTACTTTGTGTGTTGCTGTGTGTCGTTGCACTTAACTTGACCGGCTTTGTTGCATCTCCGAACCTTGACTTCCTCCTTGTTCGGGTTTTTTGAAGTGGTGCTTCGACTTCATGAGACTGCTTGTCTGAGCTGAAGGTCTGTTGTGCCTGAGGAAGGTCAACCAGAGGTTGCTCTCCACCCCTCATCACATCAGAGATTGGAGGTCCGTTTGTTGTGTGTTCCTCAAGATTGTGCCTCTTGTTCGGAGAAACACGATTGTTTGTGAGTTGAACACTGATCGGATGGGTCTTGAAAACGGAAGTTTGGTCTAAAAGTTTTGAAGTCAGTTTGTTGTAAGATGCATTTACGAGAAGAGAGTGAGAAGGAGTTTGAAGGGTTGTATAGCTGGCGCTGTTGGAATGGCTTTCGATGGAGGCATCAAACAGATCAATATGATCCCTGCTGCATAAACCATTTGATGGACCTGAGGTTGGAGGTTTACGGAGTGAACTTTCTGACAATAGAAGGTCATTTTGATGTCTTGACTTGGGTGCTTGGAAAGGAGTCTTGCTAGGTAGTAGTGGTTGAGTCTTCATATAACAGGGAAGTTTTGATGTCAAAGAGAATGAAGGTAGTGATGACAATGTTGATGAAGGCAGTGACGACAATGATGGTGAAGGTAGTGACGACAACAATGATGATGAAGATGATGAAGACAACAATGATGATGATGCTGATGATGATACTTTGGAGTTTTTAGATTCAGTTTCTGTATCACTGTCTTCTTCGAAGATGGCTTGCTTTTGAGCATGCAGTGACTTTAACTTGTTTGCATCCTTCATTGAAAAAACTATTTTTGATTCCTTCTTTTTGGCATTTGAAGCCTCATTCAAGCTGCTGCTTGCTTTTGCATCAAAGTGCTTGCTTGTAATGGCGTGGTCAACCTTCACAGCTGGTACGACAACTCCATGCAGGGATCCTTGAGTGTCTGCCTTAGTAGTTGAAGGAACTGGTATGGCTTGGAGGTTGACGTCATTGGAAGATTTATGCTGAAGCTTTGAGCCTTCACGAGATGGTGCAATGTTGCCTTCCTTGTCCAGATCAATCACAGCCAGTCCCTTCTTGCTGGCATCCTGGATTGAGGATCCTTCAGAGGCAGGTAGCGGAATCTCATCAAGCACCAGTGGAACACTTGCAGCACACGCCATCTTTTTCTCATGCAATTTCTTCCTTGCACTCTCTTTGTCACAAATGAGCCTCTTTCTCTTCAACTCGTAAGAACTTTTTTCCTTGTTGCTGTGGTGATGAGATCGAGAAGTATGTTGGCGGTTACTATGGGTGGAAATGACGTCATCTTCAGTGGCATCCACCAGCAAAATGCTTCTGTTGCTTGGAGACCGTTCCCTTCTGTGAGAAGTGTCAAGATGATGTCTTTCAGTTCTCCTGTGTTCATCTCTCTTTTCCTTTGCTGGAGACACAGAGTGAGATCTTCTCTTAGTTTTTGAATAGGCCTTGTCATACTTTTTGTCATAAGACTTGTCAGAGTGGTCATTGTAGTAGTCCTTGGCATACTTTTTGTATTTGTCTTTCGAAACAGGGTACTCCTCGTGGTTGTACTTTTCACTCACATACCTGCCTCTGTAGCTTGGAGACATGGAAGGAGATCGGTTCTTGGAGTGGTAATAACCACGAGCATTGTACCTTTCTAAAGAGCGAGATCTTGACCGATTCTTATGTCCTCGACTCAATTCCTTGTGGTACTTGTCATTCTCCAATTTGTCAGAATGCCTCCGATGGGAATACGATTCTCTGTTGTAGTGATCATAGTCACAATGGTTGTAAGAGGACTTTTTATCATAATAATAGCCTTCATAATGGTTTTTGTAGTCTTCTTTGTAGTATTTACTTCTTGACTCATAATAATCATCATTGTAATTTTCTTTGCAATACTTTCTACTCTTTCTATCACTCTCTGTCGAGTTTTTATACTTTTCTTTGCTTTTATAGTCATGCCTTTTTGAACTACTATCATGCAACTTGTGGTCTGAATGGTGGTCATGTTTGCCGCTACTTTCAGTCTTTTCACTCTTGTGCTTTTTGGAGTTCAAAATATGTAATGGGTACTGAACAAGCTCATTATTTTTTTGATGAGATTCGTTGGTTTCTATTGTTTTAAAATGATTTGAGTCATCTTTCTTGGCAAATGAATGATCATTGTCTTTAGAACTACCACGTTTTGGACTTGTTCTTGAAGAAGCTTCTTCTTCAGTGAATGGATCATACTTTTCATTATTGTAGGAATGACCGTTTTTGTCTGGTTTTGATTCTTTTAGTTTTTTTAATTTAACTTTTTCAGTTGTACTAATAAAATTATTTTCGCCAAAAGTAGTATCATTCTTAGTATAAACCGGAATAGTTTTATTAAGCATTAAGTCATTTGCAACGCTGTTACGGGTTTGGGTGGGAAAAGTTATTTCGTTTGAAACTGAAGACAAGGCATTCGGACTCGAATTCGAAGAATTTTCATCGCTTTGAGAATCAATGTCGTATAGGACGAGTTTAGTTACCGGAACAGGCTCCTTCTTTGGAATTTTCTTGAGATGGTCATTCCGTAGACTCAATCTTCTCGAGTTAATCTGGAACTTTACCGGAGTTTTGTTATTCTGTGCGAAACTTTGCATCTTTAAAAGATTTGAAATCCTTACAGTTTTGCAAACAACTTAAAATCAAACAAATTTTGTAAAAACTTTGTTTTACTATCAATCAAATTTAACATTTCGACAGAATATATTTTATAAACAATATAGAATAGCAGGAATATAACCAAAGATAAGTTATCATCCAACATGGCGAATATTAAATGCATCAATTAACAAAATAATGACTTGTATATGTACATAATAATACTTTATTCAGTTTTTATGTAAACATAAAAAATTAATCTAGTGATTGATAATGTAACTACTATAATTTATATTTTGTTTTAACATCATCTAATGAAATCTTTTTGTTAGAAAAAAGCTGTGAACAAATATGGTTGAGAATATGAGCAAGTTCACTATCATTTGCATTATCAGGTAATAACAGCACTTTGATTTTCGACTTTTTCTCCAACTCTTTCACTTCTTCCATAGTTATGTCGGAATCTGTACAGTCATACCTATAAAGAAAATAGCTCATTTTTATTGAAGTTTTTGAAAGGAAGAAAAGAATTAGTTTGATATGAAAGTCTCTTGAAGTATTAATATTTTATTAAAAAAAGTAAAAGTATAATATATCTACTTGGTTCCAACAACAATTCTTGTAACATATTCTTCCATAGGTAATTTTTTTGAAATTTCTATAAAACTCGATTTATCTTTGAAAGAAAAAACAAAGACTATTCCATCCAACTTATCTCTGCATACCTGCAGGCAAAAAATAATTGAGAAAATCAATTAATTTAAATTCTATTGTTTAGGTAGCAAAATTCTCAATAATATTTAAATTCTAAAATTTTTATTAAATTTATGTAATTTAGAAAAAAACAAACATCAATGTAGTTTGGGAGTTCTCTTGAACCAACATCCCAAAAGTTGAGCTGAAAAATTGCCATACTTTCTCCAGAAGACATCATCTTTATTGGCCAATAAAATGTGCATACATTTAATCCTGTAGAACAACAAAATGACAATTGAACTTTTGAAAATAAATAACCTCACATGTTTTCAATTATTTATTTCTAAAAAAACTTTTTTTGAAATTTTTTACATTAATATTTATAACTGCTTACATAATAATACCTAATCTAATCTAATCAAATAATTCATCTCCTATTATATCGAGCTTACCTGAAGTGGGTGAATGAATCTGAGGCAGTGGGGATTCTGAAAGCATAGAAACTAGTGTTGTTTTACCCACTGCAGCCCTACCATACAATAACACTTTGAAAGCGTAACTTGCAACACCATGTTTCATTTGTGGAGGAGATTTCAGAATGCCTAATAAAAAATTATTGTTTCTAAAAAATAAAATTATCAAATGAAAATAAAACTTGAAAAAAAATTAATAAAATTTATCTTATCTAATTCAAAAATAAAAAATACTTTATAGCATTATTTATGCTTTTTAAAAGCGCTCAATAACAATATAAATTTATCTACCAAATCTCTTCCTCAATTTTGCAATTTCTCCCTTTCCTTCATTTGTGTTAGACCAATTGAAATCTATCCCAAAACCTGCGTCATTCATTTTAATTTTAATTCAAACTTATGATTTAAAATTATTTAAATTAAAATTCAAAATTTTTCAAAAAAAACCGTTAAATTTTTTTAATTTGACTAAAAAGGAATTTAGCGACTAGAAGGATGGCCCATTTACAGCCTTTAATGGATTTAGATAGTCAGAAAATAAAACTTTTATCATACTATTTGACTTCATAATTTTCAATTTTGGTAAAATTTTATCAATTATTAAAATTGTTTCATTTTTCAAAAACACAAAATTACAACTATTTTTATATAATAGTAGAATGCGTAACTGAATATAGCTCAGACGGTTATTTATACAAATATAATTATTCCTATTTAGTTGTTTGTTTATATTTTTGTTTTTTTCTTTAAAAATTGTGATTTCTAGATGATTCAGACGTTGCCTTTGCACTCTCCATCCAACAAAGCATTGGTGTATGATACACGTTCGTATGAGAAGCTACAAATGCTCTGAACGCCATTCCCTTTCTAACTGTATACTTTTCCACCACGTTGTATTTATATACCTTTTTCAACCAAGTGTGTTTATATAGAGTTTCTATCTCCGTTAGGTGGAGTGAATAATAGCTTTCCTGGAGTGGACGAGTGCTTTGTGGCATAATTGAAAATCTAAAGTAAATGAAATTTTTTGAAACTTTAATTTTAAAAGATTTTCTCTTTGAAGCAAGCCGTTGATTATTTACTTATAATTGATAAGTTAAAAAAATGGTTTAAAATGTAATTTATTTGAAATAATAAGCTTATTTTATTAACAGTATTTTCCTATTGATACTCACGTTTCCAAGGTATTGTAGCTCACAGTCTTGAAACGAGTCCTTTATCAGTTACTGCAGTCAAGCTTTATGCAAATTCTGTCAATCATCAGGTTTCTGAATGAAATCATTTTACGAACTTAATATATAGAATTGAAAAACTGAAAGTTTTTACAGAAAACATTTATTTATTTTTTTAAATAATTCTCAATTTATTCCAGTGTTTATACATATAATAGTCTAATCTAACCTAATCAAGACATTTGTAATAGTAGTTCTAAATATCTCTAAAAAAAAATTTCAATATTTAAACCAAATATGTTGATTATAAACCCATACAGAAATAAGTCACGGTAAAAGAAGTTTGCAAAAAAGCTATAAGTTTGAAAGTGTTTTTCGACTCGCTGCAGGATCCATATAGTTATCATGTGAGTTGCAATAATCTTCTAAAGACGTTAATGAAAGAATAAATGAATGAAAAAACAAAATTAAAATAAAGAAAAAATAAAGAAAAATGAAATATTTATAATACAATGATAAATAAAAATAATAATTAATATTTTGATAAATTTAAAAATAACAAAATAAAAACAATAAATAATGAAATAATAAATAATGAAAAATAAGAAAATAAAATTATTCAACTTTGAAAGAAAAAAAACCCTTCATTGAAGCAATAACGCGGTGTGATTCTTACGTCAGAATGATCAAGAATGAGACGAACATGAATAGCTTGGTGAAGGAGGTGGAAGGAGATAAGAAACAGGTGGTAATTGCACTAGTAACAATAACAGCGTTTATGATATTTATTTGTTGTCAATGTTATCTTGGTTTTTAATTATATAATTATTGTTGTTATTAATTTTATTTATAAAACGTAAATATATTTAAATAAAAAAAAATAAACGTTTTTATTCGGAAATGATGAAGAATGTTGAATATATTTTTTTAATTAGCGAGGCATTAGAGAAAAAAATGCGAAACAAACAGTTCAAACTCCATTTGAATCATCGCTCCATCCTCCTTCTAAGCAACTGGACCGTAAATATGGAATGTCTGAAGAGCACTTAGACTGTTGCTGCTCTTCATCATCTTCTTCGTCCTCCTCCTCCTCCTCCTCCTCCTCCTCCCACTCTCCCTCATCACCTGCTCCACCGCCCCTGCCTTCTTCACCACCGCCCTTCTTCGATGAGTGCTCATCGGTACCTTTCGTTATTAGTGATGTTAACAGGAATTATATGGTGAATTATTAAAATTGTAAGTCACAATAACAACAATAACAATGATAATAATAATAATAATAATAATAATAATAATAATAATAATAATAATAATAATAATAATAATAATAATAATAATAATAATAATAATAATAATAATAATAATAATAATAATAATAATAATAATAATAATAATAATAATAATAATAATAATAATAATAATAATAATAATAATAATAATAATAATAATAATAATAATAATAATAATAATAATAATAATAATAATAATAATAATAATAATAATAATAATAATAATAATAATAATAAAATAATTTGAAAAAAATATCAATAATAGAAAATAATAACAATAATAATAATAAGTAAATAATAATCATAAGACTTTGTTTTTAACTGAGTTATGCCTGACGATAAACATATTATTATTTTTATAAATATACTATTTGTTGTGTTGGCCGCTATAACGTCAACAAAGAGATTTTTTTTCTGACAAGCCTGCCATAAATGTTCCACAAAACTTTTTGCGGTTTTGGTGTTTTCTTCGTAAATCTCTTAACGACTGTAATGTAAATATTCATGTGTTTTCTGTGATGTTTTTTGTGATAAAATATTTATTTATTTATTTTTTAAATTGCAAAAAACAATGAAATAAGTTCAAACTAATGAACAAATGCCATTAAAAATAGTCCGAACAATAGAAGCCTTGAAATTCTGCTACTATAATAATAATCGAATTTGTATTTCAGGTTATTGTGTTGTATTGTATTGTATTGTGTTGTATTTTATTTTATTGTGTTGTATTGTATTGTATTGTGTTGTATTGTACTGCATTGTATTGTATTTTATTGTATTTTATTGTATTGTACTATATGTTTTGTTTTGTTTTTGTACACCAACACAAATCTCATTGTTAGGAATTTACCCTTAAAAGCTTCAAGTACAGGAGAAATATCAACACAAATAAAGTAATTTTGAACTCCGATGGTTAAGCAAGGCATGCGAGTGCGTGTGGGTCATTAAATCATACAAAAATTGTTATACAGGAAAAAAAACCTGAATATTTATGGGAGATCTTTGATTTGGATTGTTTTGGACTTTCCCGGAAAACACCGCTTCTAATCAGTTCACTTTCTGCGCAATTTTTTTCTTATCATAGAATGTTTTTGAAGATGTTTTATTATTACTCTTATTTTTGCTACTTCTACTACTACTACTACTACTACTACTACTACTACTACTACTACTACTACTACTACTACTACTACTACTACTACTACTACTACTACTACTACTACTACTACTACTACTACTACTACTACTACTACTACTACTACTACTACTACTACTACTAGTACTACTACTACTACTACTACTACTACTACTACTACTACTACTACTACTACTACTACTACTACTACTACTACTACTACTACTACTACTACTACTACTACTACTACTACTACTACTACTACTACTACTACAACTACTATTACTACTACTACTACTACTACTACTACTACTACTACTACTACTACTACTACTACTACTACTACTACTACTACTACTACTACTACTACTACTACTACTACTACTACTACTACTACTACTACTACTACTACTACTACTACTACTACTACTACTACTACTACTACTACTACTACTACTACTACTACTACTACTACTACTACTACTACTACTACTACTACTACTACTACTACTACTACTACTACTACTACTACTACTACTACTACTACTACTACTACTACTACTACTACTACTACTACTACTACTACTACTACTACTACTACTACTACTACTACTACAACTACTACTAGTGCGTTAGTAAGAATATTTAGAAAATCTGGCAATAAAAAGAATATTAAAAAAATAAAATATACTTAATTAATTCGATCTACCTGAGACATCAAAAGTTTAGAATAATTTTCAAACAAAATTTGAAAAAAGATAAAAAATTTATTTTAAAAATAAATACCACCATTTTTTTCTAAAGGATGAAAGAACTGTTGAAAAGCTCTCATCACCACCAACGTCATCATCACTAACCCCATCATTATCATTTCCATCAGCCACGTCCCCAGCATCATCGCCAAAACCACCACCATCATCACTCTTATCATCTTCATTCCTATGCCCACCGCCGCCTCCGTCATCACCACCTCTACCACCACCATCATCACTACCATCATCATCGAAGCCATCACGATCATTACTACCCCCACCTCCACCACCACCATCATCAGCATCATCACCATCATCATTTTCAGCAGCACCACCACCATCATCATCAGCATCACCATCATCGTTTTCAGCACCACCACAACCATCATCGTTAGCACCACCACCATCATCGTCAGCACCACCACCACCATCATCGTCAGCACCACCACCACCATCATCGTCAGCACCACCACCACCACCCAACTGGAGCACTTACCCTGGCATGGTTGACAGTGATGTGTCTATACCAAATCTTGATGACGTTTGTTTTGAAGAGAAGGAGGATGAAGAAGAGGAGGAGGAAAAGGATGAGGAAAAGGAAGAAGAAGATGAAGGTGGTGAGAACGAAGCTGATAATGATGCTGGTGGAAGGAACATTCATACATGTTGTAATCTAAAAGGTGCTAAAGAGGGTGCTGATGCAGATGATAGTAAACAGAAATCGTGTCCGTTTAAAAGGTTAAGTAAAGACTTCGACAGGCTGGTGAGAGAAGTGAAGGAAGACGAAGAGTATGACGACGATTGTAATGACGACAACTTTTGTGACGATGACGACGATGACGACGATGACGGCGATGATGATGGTGACGACAACTACGACGACAAAAATGAAATCGAGAATGCCAACAGAGGTGTCATTAGGAGCGTTAAAAGTGGATTGAAATGCTCAATAACCTCTTTGCACGAGTTGGAAGACTTCGATGATGTTGTGCAAGGAGGTGAAAAAGCATGTCTCAAGGTCGGTGATAGTGGTGGGGGTGGTGATAGTGGTGATAGTGGTGGTGGTGATAGTGGTGGTGGTGGTGATAGTGGTGGTGGTGGTGATAGTGGTGGTGGTGGTGATAGTGGTGGTAATGGTGATAGTGGTGGTGATAGTGGTGGTGGTGATAGTGGTGATGGTGATAGGTGTGGTGGTGATAGTGGTGGTGGTGATAGTGGTGGTGGTGATAGTGATGATGGTGATAGGGGTGGTGGTGATAATGGTGGTAATAATGGTGAGGGTGGTGGAGGTGGTGGTGATAATGGTAGTAATAATGGTGGTGGTGATAATAGTGGTTGTGATTATAGCGGTGATGGTGTTAGTGGTGGTAGTGGTGGTGATTATGATGGTAGTGGTGGTGGTAATAGTGTTGGTAGTGTAGGAGATAAAGAAAAAATAAAAGCAGCTGATGCGAGCGGGTCTATCAAAAGTGCTATTAATAAAGAAGTGGAGAGTGACACCCACTCCAACGTAACACGCTCCGATAAGACGATCACAGATGCAAGCAATGTAATTGATTTATCAGAAATTAAAGCTCCCCAACACGCCGCGGAACAATCTCAACAAGCAAGCCTTCTTGAACAGATCTCAGCCTCTCCAAGCAATCTCGATGGTGAACAAAACCCTCTGACTCCGAGTGACTTGGAAACATTGGAGCTATCCACGGTTTCCTCCACTATCACCACCTTTTGTGTCAACAGTGCATTCCCGTGTTTAGAGAGTGTAACCTCAACGCATACAACGACTTCTTCCACAGTCGTCACGCAATCCACTACCCTTCCTCACTCTCCCACCACCACCCGATCCACATCAGGTCAACTAGCCACAAGTCTTTCAGATACCTCGACCAAAACGGCCACACCAACTACACCCACTACACTAGTCGCACCTGGCATGCCAGCGACCACCACTGTTTCTTCTTACATCGCACAAGATGTACAAATCACACAAACTCCACCAGCTACACCAACCACGCACACTCCACAAACTTCATCAGCCACACTAACTAAACCAGCTATACCAGCTAAGCCAGCCAATCTTAGTGCATTAGTCAAACAAACCAAACTTACCGAACCAGCCACACAAGCCATGCCAACAACACCAACCACACCAGCCACATCAACTATACAAGTCACACCAACTACCCCATCCACACAAGCCACACCAACCACACCAACCACACAAGCCACACCAACCACACAAACCACACCAGCCACACAAGTCACACCAACCACACAAGCCACACCAACCACACAAGCCACACAAACCACACAAGCCACAACAACCACACCAGCCACAAGCAGACGTTCGATGGCTGAGTTTATGTTTATGAAGGAGTTAACAGAGCTGGAGGCAGCCACCAGGAAGTTCGACTGCAAGCACTTACTGGGTCATAAATCGAGTCTCGATAAAGAAGACCTTCAGCGTTGCAACGTTGATAAAGTTCATTTGGTTAACGATAATTATAAGCGCACAGTGAATGATTTGGCGAAAAAGGATGACGAAGCAGTTCCTGGCGGCGAGTGTATCTTGAGTGCTGACACACCAGAGGCGGGTGGCAGTGAAAGTGGCAGCAGCAGGTGTGGTAGCAGCAGCAGATGTGGTAGCAGCAGCACTAGACACAGGAAGGATTTTCTCTTTGGCACCGAAACGATGAAACAGCAAATGCAGAGATGGAATGAACTCAACGACATTAAGCTTCAAGTACATGCCAGTATTTTTCATCGGCATCCGCTCATTTGGTGTTTAATGTGTTTTTAAATGTTCTTCATCCATATGAGAGACTTTATCATAGGTTATTTATTTTATATATTATTCACACACGTTTTTATCATAGTATACTAATTTATATGAAGCCATATCATTCCATAGAAAGAGTTTGTTAGACGGGAGAAAGAGCTGCTCCTGAAGCAGGAGGAAGATCTGAAGAGAGCAGAGAAAATTAGAGAAAGCAGAGACGTTGAGGTTTTGAATTTTTGAATTCTTTCCGTTAAAGAAATTAACGATTTGATAAATAACAAAATTAATCTGTATCAGTTTTTTCAATATATTTTCGTAACTCCAACAGGAAAGCAAGTTTTTGACCGAGGAAGAGGTGATAGCAAGGAAAAACAAAAGAGATCTCGGTGTTTTGTGTGGTGATTGGAAAACGGAGAAATGGCAAAATGGAAGGATTGGGAGTGGAGGAGGAGTTTCGAGACAATCTTCAATGTCTTGGCACACCATGAAGGCCATCAACCCTGACAAGTGAGTGCTCTTCTGTTGCTTGTATAGAAATGCAGATCTGTTGCTGTTTTAAAGTTATTTTTTGGAATTAATCGACAAAAAAACATTTGAAATACGAGCATTAAAACTTAAGTTAAATAAATAACAACAAATGATCTAATAGTATTTAATACTCAAAATATTCAGGTGGCATATTTCTAAGCTAATTATGATTCACTAAAAAGCTGACAAGTTAATAAAATAGTGTTTTTGCAGGAACCATTATACACTCCACAGTTACATTGGAGGTTCGTCGGGGAGCTCTTCAAGGCACTCTGGTCGGCTGAGTTCCGTTTTCAGTGCAGGATCAGACAAAGCGAACTACCGTAGTTTGAGCGATTTGAAATTCAAAAGTGAAGTTAAAAGTGGGTCGAGTAAAAGCGTCGATAAGATAGTCGACCAGAAAATGCCATTCGAGGCAGCAAAGACCTCAAAAGATAAAAATAAAGGTAACTCTGAGGAAACTCTCGAAGTATCAGACGATAACCCGTTTACAAAATACCTGCAAGAAACAGAAAACCTGGTCTCCGCAGCGGAAAAACTCCTTCAAAAGAACAAAAAAGTATTATTGAGTTCTAGCGGCTCAAACAACTCAACGAAATGCGAAAAGGTTGACGAATGGCGGGCTAAATGTTCCAGTTTTGCTTCAAGCGACGATGGTAACAAAACAAAAAGAGACAATTTCAGCGGTAAAAAACTGAAAAAAACGAGTTTTGAAGGAGAACTCGAAGGAGCTTCATCGTGTTTGTCTCCCCTGGAAACGGAGAGCAACGCCTCGAGTAGCTGTCACCTGTATGACGTGTTGTTTGACGACCCACGGTGGATGAGGTCTGATGAGGTGCAAGTGGCGACTGTGCTTGCAGCCTGTGGCAATGCTACCATGGAGATGGTGGATGATGATGAGGATGAAGAGGAGGAGGATGGCCCCGATGGTGATGATGGTGGGAAAAAGGATGGAGAAAAGAAAGATAATAAAGATGGAGGGAAAGATTATGAAGAAAAAGAAGAAAAAAGCTTGAATTGTGGGTTTTGTGAAAATGATGATGTTAGGAATTTGACTAATAGTGATGACAATAAGTTTGAAAAAGATAAAAATGTCAACCGCAAGAGTAGCGATAATGAAACTTCACTTGCGTCTATGAAAAACAACTTGAAGCTAGATCTTTTTCAAACTTTTTCTTCAAATGAAACACAGCCACACATTTCAAACTCAAACCAATGTTTCGAACCAGTGTCTCCTGTCGATCAACAGCGGCATGAAAGCACCGAAAGGTCCATGACAACGCTGGAGTCTTTGCCATCCCCAACCATCACCCTCCCCCCGAAAAACGCAAAACCTCAACCCAAAATTAGCTTCCAAAAGGAGCTTGCCTCTAACACCACCGGCCCTGTAGCTGAATCGTGTTTGAAAACTTTATCAAGCACAACGGCGACCTCATCAAATGTCTTATCATTATCAACTGAAGCAACAAAACTATCAGCAACAACATCAACAAACATCGCATCATCAACAACAGATATAACATCTTCAACAGTTTCAACAGCAACAAAGTCATCAAAAACAGCCTCAACCTCAACAACGGCAGCAACAACATCACCAACAGAACAACTACCATCTTCTCCCAGGGCTCCGGTTAACTTACTATGGCGCAAGAAGGCACAAGACCCTCCCAACCCTGTCGACTACCTCTTTGCCTGCAACGACGAAGACAACTACGACAAGCTTCAATGGACACTCTCCCCTCCCTACTCTCCTTCCTTCCCCGCCGACTCCACCCAAACATCTTCCTCCCTACGTTCATGTGCTTGCTGCCTGTACCCCATAGGTAGGTTCATCGGTCGATTGATGGAAGTGGCTTAGTACAGTCTGAACTTAAGCTCCTAGTTTGATATTTAATAAAAAAACTTTATTGCGCAAGCCTGATTTTGTGCTCTTCAAACTTTTCAATTGAATAAATTTATTTTTATTTAATTTTTTTGAATTCATTTCTCATTTATTTTTTTTAATTCGTCTTCATTCATCCCCTTCCAGACGACTGTGAGAAGGAAGTCGTGGACATGTATTCTTTCGAAGGTGACTACCCCTTATTCTCATTTGTGCCACAGCCCTGTGGTTTGAGTGTGCCTCTCAATAACCTTCCTTTGCTGTTATGCCTTGCTTTTCTCTTGCCGCCTGCTCGCATGATTTTTAACTGGGCCTTATAATAACACGTGTAAACTTCCTTCATTCCATGCTTCTATTTGTGGAAAGGTATGACTGATAAGGCATTAAAAGCGAATAAGTATTATTTTGTTTTATAATGATAAACCAACTACATCAGCCCATAGAAAAAAAATTTATAATAAAATGTGTAAACATTCTTTTCCTTTCTTTATCCATTCCCTTTGTGTTGGTTTCAATTATTTTCCTCTAGTACTACGCAGTTAATCTTTTTAAATGAGCCAACAACCTGACTCTCATGGAATTCCTTTCAGTTACTCATAACCTTGCGTAACTCTTCTAAAACATTTCATTCCACAATACAATACAACACACTACAATTAAACGCAATACAGTATAATGCACTACAATACAAGGCACTTCAATACAATAAAATACAATACAATAAATACAATACAATAAAATACAATATGATAAAACACAATAAAATACAATAAAAATACTATCATAGTGACTTTAACTTTGAGATTTCGAGGTCACGAGGCTCCCTTGTACACTTCACACCCTCAACGCTTCCACAATTTACTTTCAACTTCATAAAAGCTTGAACTATTAATTTCACTTCCCACTACACACTTTTTCCCTTCCTCTACAACCCTCTTCACTTTCCTAATCCCTCCCACCGCCTCACTCCTCTCTACAACCGCCATCAGGATCCTACCACAAGGAATGTTTCAAGTGTCAGACTTGCATGCAGTCCTTCAGCCCCCTCCACAAACCCACCCTGACACGTGGTGTCTTGTACTGCCACAAGTGCAAGCAGACTTGAAGCTGAAGACTTAGGAAATTTCAAGATGAATTTCAAAGTTTCCTATCAGTTTTATTCCTGGATTAAACACACACACACACACACACACACACACACACACACACACACACACACACACACACACACACACACACACACACACACACACACACACACACACACACACACACACACACACACACACACACACACACACACACACACACACACACACACACACACACAAACACACACACACACACACACACACACACACACACACACACACACACACACAAACAAAAACACAAACAAACACACACACACAAACACATCTCCAAGAGATACATAGATACATACTTTTAAACCTATCTACATATCGACTGATGATTCCTCAAATTTATGAAGAATGTATCGAGGTTGAAGAGAACGAGAATGAAGGCTTATCATTTGCAAACGAAACGGGATGTCAGTAGAGGTTGGAGCTGGTGATATTTACAAGGTTATATTGGAAGCGCTTGAGGTTTATTGTATTTTTTAGCTTCGATACACTTCAAGTGTTAGTTGTTAATCACGTGTGTGCCTTAGGGGATCGAGGAAGTTTTCAACTAGGTACCAAATAGGCAAACAAGTAGCAAAGAACAACTTTATAATAACTGAAAATTTCAAATAAGTTTCGAACATAAATTAAACCATAAAACTATGAACCAATCATAATTTTTTCAAAAATATTTGACTATACTTTTTTTAGCGTACCGATACAAAGATACGATACTTCAGCTTCACTTACGTTCGTAGAATGGATGTACAATTTTTAGAAGCGTGTGTCTCTCCTTTAAACCAACAACATCTATGCATGTTCTGGACATAATATCTTTGACTTCTTTCATTCAATGTATCCACATCGACTGTCTTCTACCTTGAAAGCAAAAAAATAAAATAGTTTTACTTCTAAAGCGCTTTAAATGCTCAGTTATTCATACTTACAATAAAAAAAATTTAATTATTAATATAATGTTCTTAAAATGAAAATCATAAAACAACGTAATAAAAATAAATATTTTTAAAAATTTTATGTGCTGAGGTAACTTTCAAAGTATGCAAAAAGATTGAGAAATAAACATCTAACTGACAGTCTAGTTACAGCGAAGAGCAATAAAAGATGAACAAATGCTCCTTCCAACACTTTTATTGCCTTGTACGCGGTTGTGAGAAGACCTCCCCAACAACAAGGCATCAACAATCTAAAAAAAATTAATTAAACATAATGGAATATTTGAATTTTTTGGCCGTTTTATGTATTTCCACTGCTCACTTTTAAGACTAATAGCATTCAGTTCTCGTAAATTTTAATTTTTTCTTTCCTCAGTTCGATTTTTCGCCATGTTTTGTACCATTTCCAGCTTCTTTCTGGACTCGATGTAATAAAGACTATAAACATTTTTAAAAATAATTAAGTAGCTGTGAGTGGTTAGTATTAGAATGAATTTTATTAGATAACATAGGATTGACTACGGTTACATAACATAAGATTAACTATGATTGATTAATATTATTAGATTAAAGGTAATTTGTTGATACTAGATACTCTTAAAGCAGTCGCTTTGTAAAAAGTTTTATAGAAACGTTGTTTGTTTAAGAATAACGAAAGAATTGAGTATAGTTATTTAATTAAACTGAATGGTGGTCATATGCTGTAGGTTATTTCCTTACAAGCCAATTTACGCCAAGCTAATCAAGTTGATAAGTTCACTGACGTGGTGGCTACGTTTTCGCTGAAGGGGTGAGGAGGAGTCCACGAGAAGAAGTAGATGTGCCTTTCAGCCAAGTGGTGCAATGCACTCTGCAGAATGCCACTTGCAACTTGGAACCGAGATTATCCTTCAATAACTTCGGAAAACGAATGTGAAGAGTGCAAACATCATTTGAAATTTTTGTCTTATGCATTTTTGCATTTAATAAAATTAAAAACCCCAAAAAGATAACATAAGATTTTCCACTGTAATCGGCTGTGGCAGGGGTTTTAGAGGCTGTTTATTGGATTCGTGCTTGAGTGGTTTAGTCACCAAGCATCAAGGTAGGACAACCATCAAACTAATGGTGACTGACTCCATTTTTGCAAGCATCCAACCTTCTGGAATAGTAATAAGAAACATGAAACATACGCTACCATGGAAGTTTAACTTACCTATGGAGTTAACCTTGCATGCTGTAAACGTTATTTTCAGTGTTTAACACCCTTCAATTCTTTAATGTACCTAGAAAAGGTAAATGTATTTTTTTAAAAAGGGTTCATGGTTCGATATAGTTTTGAACGCTGATGAGGTTTCATACGAAAGGTTGTCTGGTTGGTGAGCAGTGAATAAAATAATCTCTTCAATAGGCTGTCTGAGGCAAGGGCTAAATTCTTTTTTTCTTTTTTCCCATATACTGAACTGAGTTCTTATGGAGCCTAATTCAAAAAATAAAACACTGCACCGTTATTATTATCAATAAATCCTGGAGCATAGCGTGAATTCAATATTTTTCATTCAAAGCCCTTCTCCTCTTCGTTCAAGCTTTGGATTAATGAAGTCCAAGTTTTACTTACTTCGTTGACCTGATATAGTACACATCGTTGGAATTTTAACCCTTTCAATGACGAAAACACAACTCTCGGTTCGATTTTAGTTACGTGAACAATCTTGCGCACTAGCAAAAAGTCGCATCTTTTCATTCTTACCCCCCTTATTGACATTATTCACTATGAAACACCTCACAATCAACAACACGCAAAGTTCAATACGTTATGAGCGGTCGAGACACCACTCCTTCAAAACTCTCGAAACGACAAGGTGTAGACTATAACCACTTGCGGATGCTGCGCGGATGTGAAATAATTTTCACATTGTGGTCACATTACTAAGTAACAAAAATTTTATTACTTGGTACATGTACGCACCAAGACGATAGTTTCCAATGTATTAAAGCTAGAATCAATTAAACAAAAAAACCTCTAAAAGTTATACATAAATAAAAATGAAATAAATAAATATATATATATATTCTTATATATATACACACCTGCGCGACTGCGTCAAAAATATATTCGTTTAAACAGCGAGGTTATAGGGAAGGTACGGTCGAAAGGATTGAATAAGAAGGAGGGTTAATTGCCAGGAGCACGGCTACTCTTGCCACCCATGCATCAACACTACACCGTCACCAGCACACAATGCATCAAGAAATGTATTCGGATGAAGATTATATATAAACGTAAGCATAGAAACAGCACTATTCAATTGGATATTTATTCTGAAATAACTCCTAGTCAATTCTATTGCATCTTTGTGAATGTAGACGCATATGAGCAGGCGGTCAAAGAGGACTCACACACGCACAAACAATACCAAGCCTAGGTACGTGATTAATATTGTAGTGCGCAAGTGCATATAGTGTGTGGTGGTGGCGTAAGTGGGCTGAGGGAGGATGAGTGATGAAGAGGATGAGTGATAGAGACGGCATGAAATTGAAGTGGACACAGACTTCTTGCAGCGTTGACGGCACACGAATGCTGTAGTGGCGATTGAGGATTGAATGGTGGCGGTTGGGTGGACATGTGATTGACGAGAGGCAGGCTGTGGGAGAAGCATTTCGAAAGTTTACACCAATCGACTAGTCCACTGGAAAGTTACGCAAGAAAATAATTCTTATCTTTTAAAAGTGGATGGTCGTCAAGGTTACACCTAGTGGTTTTTACATGTATAAGTACATACGTATGCGTGCGTATGGGCCGAAAATACTGCTACAGAAAATAAAATTTATTTCCAAAAGTTCACATTAATTTTTCAATTCAATGAAAAAATACTTCAATTTCGGTTGATGATAAGAACGACGATAATGATGATGATGATGATGATGATGATGATGATGATGATGATGACGACGACGATGTGAAGATGACACATTAGTGGGTAACTCGGTGATTAGATTAATGACTATGATAGTTACATAACCTGACAAGAAGTTACTTTAAATAATTAACAAGGTACCAGCGAAATGATAGAATATAACCAACAAACTTAGTACATGAAAAATATAAGCAACATTGAGAATAATTGTAATGATAACAAACATGAAAGTGAGTACACGATAGCAGAAATACCAAATGTCCTCAGGCCCTCTTGGGGACTGATAAACAGAGAAATATTGAAAACTCTGTAGACTGAAGAGTAATGGTAATTCTCTTCACCAGGTGTCAGGGCGGTGGTCAGGAATGCATAAGGTGTAGTGCGTACACGTCACACACACGTTGACACATCCTCAAACGCCATCGTGTGTCCTTACACAAACCTACTGTCACCTCTATACACACACCAGAACATATACACGGTGTCCCTCACATCCACACAGCGCCACTTCTAAGCCTAATGCACAAGAGACAAAACGACACCATGGGACTTCCTGCGTGCCACGAGGCGAGAAGGATGCACGAGGAGTGGAGGAGCAAGCGGAGGACGACGAAAAGATGGCAGGAATGTTCGAGAAAGAAACAGTGCGTAGAAGCTTAAAACATCTATTGTGATTAGATTTATTATTATTAATTTTTTCATTGCTATTATTGTTTAGTATTATTATTCTTGTTATTTTTATTATTTATATTATTATTATTATCTTATTGTTCTTGTCTACGTTGATGTTCTAGAGTTATTGTTGATACTTTCAGCTCCTTGATTGCATTGATTGCAGCTTCACCGTTTGTTCCTTCTCTTCACATTACTCCACCAGAATTATTATTGTTATTATTATTATTATTATTGTTGTTATTATTATTATTGTTATAAAACGATTAATGCTATTTTTGGTGTTATTTTTCTTCTTCTTGATGCTTACTAATTTTCTGGCAAACTCCACACGTTCCAGGAATGCTGTGGGAGAGATGGGTGGTGGTTGAAAAACAAACTATTGTTACTTTTTTCTATGAAAATTATTAAAAAATTATATTAAAAAAAACAGTTATTGAAATGTGAAACGGAGTAATGGAAAAGTTGATAAAAAAATTAAAGATGAGAATTGCTAGAGCTTATGAAGCCTTGAGCCAATCAAATGACAGTAAGGCATATAACCGTATCATGCTGCGTTTGTTTCAAAAACCAACTGTCCGGGTCGGTAACCAATTGATGTTGCTGTAATTGTTGCAGTTGTTGCTGTTGCAGTTGATGCTGCTGTTGTAGTTGTTGTAGTTGCAAGTTTGGGTGAAAGTTGAAAGTGTTGTTGCGGGCGTGAGAAGGCAGGGAGGGGTCGGAGGGCTTCAAGTGGCTTCCACCACGGACCGACTGTGGAGGGAAGAGGGAAAGAAGGTGTCATGAGGTGTTCATGCTACAGTATCGAATGAATAACAAGGACGATGATGACGATGATGATGATACTAATAAAAATAACAAAGATAATATAAATATAAAAAAATAATAACAAAAACAATAAACATATATAATATAATTATTACTAAGTATTAAAAAATCTAAGTTGTGAAGAGCCAAAGCAAGAAGTAGAACTATGCAACGAGCAACGACTAAAAAGAAGAAATCGAAAGTGAGATGCCAACCATCATTTGTTGCAGCGGATGAGCCCTGTTGCCAAAGGCGTTCGAGTGGATGTTGTCCAGATGGACAACATTATTGTTGACGTTGTTGTTGAGATTATTTTTGTTATCGATGTTGCTGTTGTTGTTTTCGTAAAAGTAGGCGGCCTCGTGGTTGGGAATGTGTTGGAAGTGAGAGTTGGCTGTGCTGTTGTGTATGCCTGCATTGTCTGAGGGAAGGGGAGGGTGGTTGAGCGAAAGAAACAGAAAATTAATTATGAAAATAAAATAATTATAGCGGGTGACTCACTCAATGAAAAATTCCAGTGTTCAGCCAGCGGGTAGTGTTGGGGATTCGGAAGGGGAGTGTAAGGGGATGAAGATTTGGCAGTGGTATCACTGTGATTGTTATTATTGTTGGCAATAAATTTGTTGCTGTTGGGAAGAATGGTGTTGATAAGGTGGTTTCGTTGCATGTTATTGTTGTTGTTGTTGTTGTTGAGCTGGTTGGGTACTGACTCGTGCTTGATGGCGGATGGAGGGATGGAGCAGGAGGAGGAAGAGGAAGAAGAGGATGAAGAAGCTGGATGATGACTCAAATGACTAAACTTTTGTTGTTTTTTGTTGTTTCTCTCTGTTCCTATGGGCTGCAGTTGGGGTTGTTTGTTGATTTCTAACATGGGGGGAGAGGAGGAGAGGACAGAGAGGGGACTGTAGTGCTTGGGCGGTTGTTGGTGGCAGTTGGTGGCGGTAGAAGGCTGTTGGCTTTGGAGACTGTGATAGATGGGGTTGAAGTCAGAATTAATGAGAGGAGGTTGTTGCACGTGGGATATGTACGATTGCTGCGTGGGAGGATACTGAAGGTGGTTGGAGGACTGCAGTAAGCGAGACTGTGACATCACTTTGGCCTCTCGAGTCAACTCACTCTTTGCCAGCTTGTGTTGGCTGGACAGGAACATTCCCAAGTTGAAGGAGTACGTGGAAGACTGGAAGGCTGGCGGAGGTTGCTGAGAAAAGAGAAGTTGAGCGTTAGGAAGAAGAGGAGAAGCGTTTTTGTCTACGGCACTCTTGCTGATGTTGTGGCAGTCATTCTCAAGCACCTCTTGTTTGTCAGAACTGCAGAGAGAGACCTGAGGATCAAAATGGAAAAGAGCTTGGTGCTCAGAGGGCGGATTGACTTCCACATTTAGTGGCCGTTTGGAAGGAGTGAACTCCTCTGCGGCACTGAGGTTATACTGGGGTGATTGAGTCTCTTTGGGCATGGCAGAGTCCCCAGGAGGCGGGGAGGTTCTCACAAGCATGGAGGCAGGCCTGTATCCTGGCGCCTTTGACTTGTCAACCACCATGTCTGTGGCTGCAGTCATCGCCTTGGTGACCAGGGGTGCTTGGTTGTTGAACAAAACTCCTCCGAATGGAGAATACTCCCTGATTTGTCTGCTTGAAGAGTCCTCAACCGCTTGCTGCTGTGTAGCCTCCGGCAAGTTGAAGAGCTTTGGCGTGTGTGAAGTTGCTGAGTCAGTTTTTGAAGGATCATTTGGATGGCTTGATGATTTTCTTGGAAGCGGCGTGCTTTCACTAAGAGCTTCAGCACTGGTGGCAATGCTGCTTGAGTCGTTTGCGGGCATGGGGAACTTGGTGTAGATGGAGGTGGCGATGTGGGGCGAGGTTGATGCATTGTTGGAAGAGTTGACTGAACTGACCCACTTATTGATGTCTTTCTCACACTGCTCAAAGGGCTTCTGGAAGACCCGATTGCCTGGGGGGGAAGGCCTGTTGCCCTTGTTCTCCACCGACTTCCAGGCCCCGATGGGGAAGGTGGTGATAAGTTGGGGTTTGTCATTCTCGGAGGAAGCAGACGAAGTGAATGCTTGTTTCTCAATGCCATCCGCCATGGCGTTATCCCACACGTTGGAGCTGCTGATGTTGGAAATGAGCACTTGCTGTTTGAAGTGGTCATCGGAGGAGGAGGGGGTGGAAGAGGAAATGGCTGTAGACGTCTTCGGCATGGCATGCCACACATTGGTGTCTGAGACGGCAGTGACCTTGGTGCAGACATTTTTTTTGTTGGCTGAGTGTTCGTTTGCATTGAAGATTTTATTTTTTTCGGCCAGTGCGTTTTGAAGTTTACGATTTTCCCAAACGTTTTTGGCGGGAATGGCGGAGTCTTTGAGGTGGCTGTTGGAGCTGGGAACGACGAGGGGCCTTTGAGAAAAGGCATCAACGCTGCTGGTTCGCTTCCAAGTGGTTGGAGAATCGTTGGAGGAAAGGAGTGAGATGCTGCCAGTGGCGAGTTGCTGTTTGAAGGAAGAGATGAGCTGGTCAATGTCCTTATCAGCCTCTCTGATAAGGGCGCTTATGAGTTCTGAGGCCTTTATGATGGAGTCTGCGAGTCCCTTGATGGTGACCACTGCATCGTCGCTGGTCTTCAACTTGTCCAGGTCAATCTTGGCGCCACTGAACTCCCTGATGGCATTGATGTTACAGCCACCCCTGCCTATCACCCTGCTGACCGCCTTTGCAGGCACATCAAGCTTTTTGATCTTCTTCAGTTGCTCTTTGTTGCTCGCAAAGTCTTCCTTTTTGTAGGGGGTTGAGGTGCTGTTGGTGGTGACGAGAGTGGCGGTCGAAGCGAGGGAGAGTTTTTTGCGGGCGAAAGGCTTGAGGTTACACGAAGTTGACAACGCTGTGGTCGTAGACGGCCTGTGGATGGCGCTGTCCCTACTGTAGTAGGGAGTAGATAACAAACAGTTGCCAACGTCATGACCACCATTCGCCATGGTGAGCGACGAAGACGATGACGTTGCGGAAGAGATCAATGGAGTGGTGCTGGTTGGCATGGTGGATGGGTCACTGGGTGCCATGAAATAACGCTGAGGGGTGGAATCGGTGGATGACTTAGATGGAGTTTCGGACTTGGTGACCTTGCACAGACTGGCGGAAGACATGATGACGGGAGCCACGACGATGTTGGTGGGCGGAGGCATGACGAGATAGCCGAAGTCGTCCAAGTCGCTGATGCTGGAGATCTTGGACTTGACCAAGTGCCTCAGGTCCATGCAGTTCTGGTGCTGGATTGTCGAGTTTTGCAGTGGCAAGTTGTTGTTACTGTGGCTCGTGGTGGTTTTAGCGATTTTTTTGTTGGCCATGTTTGAAGGAACCTTCGTTACCTCGTCGATGTCTTGGACTATTTTCGACGATATATTGTTAGTATTATTATTACTATTATTATGGTTGTTATTGTTGTCAAGTTTTGATTTTTGTTTTGAATTTTCGAATGTGGAGTTGATAGTTTTGACAATGCACTTTGGTTTGTTTTCTTTTTCAAAAATGTCATCGTCGGAGGCGTTGAAGCTGTTTTTGTGGGATCGACCCTCTCCACTCGAACGACTCTCTTTCTTCTCAGAAGACTTTGAAATCCCATTGTCCGAAAGTTCTTGCTTGACTGGCTTGGTATTGGAGGTGAGGGCGGTTTTATCTTTCTTACGTTGTTTCTTTTTCTCCCTCTTCTTCTCCTTTGCAGCCCGCTTCTTGGCTTCCATTTTCTTCTCTTGTTGCAACTCGTCCAATAAAATAACAGCGTTTTCATAAGCCTTCATCGCTTGTTTCTCCTTGGCTTTTTTAATAATTTCCAAACATTGCAGACACTTGTCTACCGAATCAGACATCTCGCTTTCGCAAAAAGCTTTTCTGTACTTGACACACTCTTGGTCAGGTGGCAGCTGGCTGACATGGTCGACCAGCAACTTGACGATCCAGATGTGTCCATTCTTCAGAGCAGCCACCAAACACGAGATTTTTCTGTTGTCCATGGAGTCTGGGTCAGAGCCATGTTGCAACAGGATCTTCACCACATCCGGGTGGCCCGAGTTGCAAGCCAACCACAATGGAGTGGCTCCTCTCTTGTTTTTCACATCGACCGGCGCGTTCTTAGAAAGCAGCAATTGAACGAAAGCGAAATGCCCCTTTTCAGCTGCAATGCCGAGGGCAGTGTCTCGGGAAGAGGAGATGGGCGTGGCAGCCACATCAGCACCCCTCTCCAGCAGGATCTTGCCCACCTCCACGAAGCCTCCTTGAGCCGCTTCCATCAATGGAGTCAGACCTGCTTTTGCTCTGTGCTCGAGGTTCGCCTTCCGGTCGGCTAGCAGCGAAACTATTTCGTGTTTGCCATTGAAGCAGGCCAACGACAGGGCAGTGGTTTTGTGGATTTCATTCTGTGCGTTGACATCTCCTCCTTGGTCGAGCAGGAGGGACACGGCATTTGCGTGTCCGTACATGGAGGCTAGCATCAAGGGCGACATTCCAAACTTGCTGTTTGTGCGCGAGTTGATTTCTGCACCGTACAAGAGCAAAATTTGAATGATTTTGACGTGTCCCTTGGCGGCAGCATGACTCAAAGGCGTGTAGTCTTCAATGTTTCGATGTTCCGTGTTTGCTCCTTTCCTGATCAGGAAGCCCACAATCTTGGCATGGCAGTTGGCACAAGCTAGAGACAATGCGGTATCTTTTGATTTGTCCACTTCAGCCTCAATGTTGGCACCAGCCCTGACCAGCACCTTGACGATCTTGAAGTGACCCGTGCACGCAGCATGCAACAGAGGCGTGAAACCCTTCCTGTCCTTATGTTCGATATTGGCGCCCTTGGAGACCAGCAGGTGAACAAAGTCGCTGTAGCCCTTTGACGACGCAAGGGTCAGTGCAGTCTCCTGACTGCCCTCGGTATGGGCATCTATCTCAAAGGAGGGCGTCTTGGAAGACTGAGATGAGGACTTGAAGGAGGCCGAACAGAGTTCTTTTGAGTGAGAGGTGGTCTGACCGAGCGACTCACTAGCACCGCCATCTGCGGAAGGTTGTTGTGCAAATGATTGGACTTGAAGTATGAGTTTTGAATTTTCAAAGATGATTACAGAGAACATGCATATAAGGTGAAGGACGGGTGCAGAGGAACAAAGGGTGAGGGATGGGTGAGAGGCACAAAAAGACGAACACACCTTGCGTGGGCACTTCAGGCTGGCAGACGTGGCATGGCAGCTGGAGCTTCGTTGAACTCTTTTCCTGCTTTAGCGCCTTCACACAGCCACACATGCTGCAAGCCTTGTCACTGCAGTGGTGCACGTTGGTGGCCTTGTGGCTGGACGCCTTGGTGACCTCTTCTTTGCCACCTATCACTGAAAGCAATTGAGTCATACTTGAAATTAAAATGAACATCCAGCACTTCTGGCCCTCAAAACTTTGCCATCGTGTGAAAAAAAAATTATTAATCAATTAAAAAATATTTTTGGAAAACAAAATTGAAATAGGACAAAAAAAAATGAATAAACAAAAACTGTAAAAGCGAAAAGTGAAAGGTGAGTAGGGAGACTAACAATGGGATGAGTTGACGACGTTGCGCCACCAGCTGGAGGAAGAGGAAAGAGTGCCCTCAGAGGCAGTTGAGAGGGTCCTTGAAGGCTTGCTTGAGCCCTTGTCCACACGCAATTTCAGCAACTTTTGAAGCGAAGGGTCTTTTTTGGACTGCTTATGCGTGTATAAGTGGGTGATAAGGTGTGTATAAATAGGTATGAAATGATATGTAAATGGGTGTGGTGTTGAAGATATTAAGTTCAAACATCCAAATAAACGTCACGCTCATCAGCCACCTGCAGAACTTGCTGGTCGCCTGATGGCTGGTCATGATGACTCCTTCGTGCATGCTTGCCTCCTTTGGCACCACTACCAACACCTTCTGCAACGTTCTCTTCATCTTCATTCTCTTCATCATCATCTTCATCCTCATCATCCTCATCATCTTCATCATCAACATCATCGACATCGTCATCGTCATCGTCATCGTCATCATCATCATCACCACCGTCATCTTTATCAGAGTTGTCTGAATGAACAATGAGGTATTAAAATTCAAACAATGGACGGATGTAAGAAAAATGTCACGACAAAAATCGAGGAAAAGTTACCGGTGTTGGAGTCAATGTAGAGGTTTTTGTGGGAAGATTGCAAGGAGTTGAGTTGGAAAGGCTGGAAATTTAAAAAAACGATTAAAAAAATTATTTTCAAAATTATGCGAACGCTGACAAATTGAAAACTTTAACTGATCTCAAGCCCTTGACAAACCTTCGCATGAGATTTATCAAGCTCTTCTTCATCATTTTCACCATCCTCTTCATCGTCATCGTTATCATCATCTTCGTCATCGTCATCGTCGACATCGTCATCATCATCATCGTCGTCATCTTCATCATCGTCATCACCACCAACACCAACATTACCGCCAGCACCTCTATTATCAGCATCCCCATCATAAGTTTCATCATCCTCTTCGTCATCGCCATCATCGTCCTCTTCATAATCGATGTTGTTGCTGTGTTGTTCATCGGCAGCCAACGCCGCTTGAGCACCATTTCTCAGCCAGCCAAATAGCAGCTTCACTATGCTTGCATGGCCTCCCCTTGCTGCCTCTATCAACATGGTTGTGCCATCCTGAGTGTATGTGTATGTATGTGTGTATGAGTGTGTGTGTGTGTGTGTGTGTGTGTGTGTGTGTGTGTGTGTGTGTGTGTGTGTGTGTGTGTGTGTGTGTGTGTGCTTGTGCGTGGCACAAACTTTAAGTTTGAAGAGAGGGTCTGCATGCTTGGTGAGCAGAAAGTGCACAATGTGGATGTTGCCGTTGGAGCAGGCAGCTGACAGGACTGTCGTGTCGTTGTTGTGGGTGCTTTTGTTGACATCTGCTCCTGTGGTGGTTGTTGAGGTGGTAGTTGTTGAAATAGCAAAGAAAAGGTGTAAGAATGAGAAAATGCAGTGAATAAATATTTCCAAGACAGTTGGGGAATAGTCTAGTGACAACAAGCAGACCATTGAGGACGAGGAACTGGACAGTGGACAGATGGCCTAGCTTGGCTGCCCACATGAGGGGCGTGTGACCAAACTCTCCCTCTCGGTCCTGGTTGGGTGGTCGTGTGCCGATGCAAAACAAAAAATTCATAAAACAAAAAAATTATTAAAAAATAACAAAAAGTCCTGTCCATAAACTCCCCCGACCAAGACAAATCACCACCACGCACAATGGCAGCTCCGTGCTTGTGGAGGCATTGTGCCACAGCCGTGTGTCCCTGCTTGCAAGCCAACAGAAAAGCGTCCTCCCCCTCCTTCGTCACCACCCCCACATCCGCCCCTGCCAACACATTAATAATAATAATAATAATACCAAGTATAAAAATGATAATACAAATAAATCTAATTTGTTTGGCGTCAACGCTAGCAACTAAGGCAACAACAGAATTACCATTATATGCTTTAGCATAATTGTGTATGTATGTGTATGTGTGTGCGCATGGTGGTATTTGAATAGGTGATTTTCTTTAATTAATTTAAAAATTGAGTTGATTGAAACAATACATCGGTTCAATCGATATGCTGGATTTTATTCAGTTGAACGAATTTACATGCAGCCAGTTCTAAAAACCAATTCGAAGGTACCAAGTACATTGTAAGCTTTGGCTTGCCTTGAGTCTATTGTACATTCAATAGACCCGATGCATTCGAGAAAATATTAATTTGCAAATGATCAACAGCCCACTACGTTTATCCAATCCAATCTTTTAATTTGTATAGCGCCTTTGACTCAAATGTTTCCAAAGATACTGTTTTAAAAGTTTTTTTGTCAACTAGGTGACTAGACCTCACTGGTACTGCATCCGTTTTCTAGTTGAGTTGCCGCTTTTTAAAACTAAAACTTGAGTTTTGCCAAGAATCAAACACTGAGCTTTAGGCTTCACAGCCTAGCTCGCTAGCCACAAGGCAATAAACGAGAGACATGTTGATGCGAAGATGGTGTCGGAACGAACCTCGTGAGAGCAGGAACTCCACCATTTGCAAGTGCCTCTCCTTGGCTGCCTCCATCAGCGACGTGTACCTGTTTGGCAGTGCTTGTCAGTTGAGACTCCTCACAGCAGCACTTACAAATTCAACATGTTTTGAGCAGCGCCAGCCGTATACTAGAGCAAATTGCATAAGGACCTTACAAAGAGAGCGTTTTGGATAAATGTTAACGTGGAAGCCAGCTAACCCATGGATGTTACTCTCCTCGATGCAAGAGCCATTGTCAAGCATGAGTTGAGCGAATTCTATATGGCCCGCCCCTGCCGCCAACGTCAATGGAGTCTCAAAGCTGTCCACCTTGAGAGACACCTGCAGGTAGGTATGAAAGTGTACAAGGCTGAAGATCGTGCACAACTGCAACAACCAACAATCAGAATGCTAATATCAGCCACATACAACAACAACAACAACAACAACAACAACAACAACAACAACAACAACAACAACAACAGGAGTGAATAGTGTAATTGGTAGTTGATTTACCGAAATTTTTCAAAGCACTGTTTTGAACAGCATAAAGATATTGTCGAGAGGCTTATTGATTTTATTTATTTACCTCATTATGCACTGCACACAACCATCACCAAAAGAGGTCTGAATAAATTTTACATTCAAAACAACTTCATATTCTATCAATCAGCTCGGTTCGAATAACATTTGGAATTGCAAAAGATGCTATTGACTTGAAGCACCTCTTTTGTGAGTAGGTTACCAGGGCTTCATGGGATTGAGTTCCTTATTATCACAACGACTTTGCTGTAGCACAAGAAGATAAATGCTGAAACACTCATGTGATTTATATAATACAATAATGTGGAAGCAAAGCAGAAAAAATAATACAAAAAATGCAACAAAAAAAGAACAACGACGAAGACAAAAACAACAGCGGCAACAATAATATCAAAAACAGCAACAACAATAACAGCAGAAACAGCAACAACAATAACAGCAGAAACAGCAACAACAATTATAGCAGAAACAGCAACAATTGCCGACCTTGGCTCCCTTCTCGATGAGGTACTTGGCAACGTGGGTGTGGCCTCCCATGGCAGCTCCCATCAGTGCCGTGTGCATCTCCTCCACTTTCTCCTCTGGCTGCCTCACATGACTCAGCAGAAACTTCACCATTGACAGTTGCCCTGTTGGGTTGGTCACCATTGCTAGTTGTTCTTCTTGTTGTTTCCCTCCGCAACAAGTATTACTAGAAAAGGTATGAGTTTAAAAAGTAAATGAAAGGCACAAATAGAGCAAGGACCATTGGTTGCATAAGTGGCTTTGATTCTTTCAACGTTGTAGTATAAAAGATATTCAAGAGCGAGTGTTGCAATTCGGAAGCACTGACCCTTCAAAGCAGCCAAGGTGAAAGCCGTTTCTTTGAATTCCATGTTGGTGTTCATGACTGCAGCCCCGTGATTGACGAGCACCTCAGCAGCTCCCAAATGACCTGCAGCAGCCGCTTCCATGAGAGCAGTGTGGTTCAACTCATTGGTCTCTTCTGGGTAACCTCCATGGTCGATGAGTGTCTGCACCACATCCTTGTGTCCCATGCTGGCCGCCAGGTGCATGGCCGTGTTGTCTGCACAAGTTCAAACAGACCTTGCTTCATATCCATGCCAACTTTGGTATAAACTATTGAGCACTTTAATAACCTAATAAAATCTATTTAAACAACTTATAAAAAATACTGTGGCCATGTGAAACATGAAAAGCTTCATCTTACCTTTCCCATCCAATGACCTGGTGTTCACATAGGCTCCCCTCTTCAGCAACAACTGCACCACGTCCTTGTGGCCGCAAAAAGAGGCTCTTTGTAGGGGGGTGAATGCCCCCTCAAAGGCCCTCTCATCCACCTCAATGCCCATCTCCAAGAGGCGCTGTTGTGAGTGGTGCTTTGACTTTGTTTCATGGATTGACACTTTTAATAGTGATAATGTTGAATTTGAACTAGACTGTTGAACTTTCATTGAAGGTCTTTGCGCACTAATATCTACTTGAAAAGTATTGTCTTAAGAATTGTTCACCTTAAACAACAACCAAAGAGCCCTCCTCACCTCACAAAGCCACACCGACCCCAGACCGGCAGCATCACACAAAAAACTTCCTCCATCACACGTTTTGCTACGAATAGCTGGAAGGTGCTGAGAGATGAGATGGAGAGTGTTGATGTCATCTGTCTCACAGGCCTTCTTCAGTAACCCTCTTTGTTGAAGGTGTTGTGATCATTAATAAAAACACTCATTTTTTGTTCAAATTAGCAAAGCAGCTATATACATTAACATACACTATTACTATTATTATTATGTACCTATATCATAATTTTTTTTTAAACTTTCTTGGTTAAATTATTCAAAATTAACTATGGGAATAAAAAAATGAATAAAGTAGATGAAGGATAGTGTAAAGCACTCACATTAAACATAGTTGCCTTTTTATTTCAATTTGCAAATTTGGAGGTCTGAAATAAATCAATTGTAAGTGATAAAAACTAGGTGAGAAAATTTCAACTTTTACAATGGATTCTATAAAAATATGTAAAGAAATTGAAACACATCTTACTGGCTACTGAATGACTTTTTCAATTCTTTCTCTGCTTTTATGAGTGAATTCTTGTAGAGAGTGATGAATTGCTTCACAGACAAAACTTCAAGTTCAGACCGCGACAAATCTAAAGTCCCTAGAAAAATGTGATTATATGCATACTTGAATGAAGTCAAGCCTTTTCATACAAGATTGGACATCGGTTTTTTTTAGAGATTTTACATAATATTCTAATGATAAATTTATCCAAAATAAAACCAACCGGTTGCTTCAAGAACGTCTTTAAAAATCAATTGAAGGTATTTGGTTGTGTAAGCTGAGTAATCCATGGAATTTGGCATGTTGATCGCCTGAAAAATAAATTCCTAAAATGATACATGTCCTCAACGAAATATATCAGTATCTTCAAGAAAAGTTGGGAAGTAACATTTTTTTGGTGTGGATCTGATTCCTCATGGTAAGCGATGTCGTCGCTGTCGCTGTTTCTTTCATTTACCCAGCGTCGATAAGAATCGGTGGATCCAAGGGGATAATTCTTATCGCTTTTATAGCCAGCAGCACTTGAAACCCCTAATCCCATCACACCAACAGAACTTTGTTTACGATTAGTAACTTGTTTAGCCGTCGAACTTACGACAGAACGGTATTCATTATGCATTCTTAGTAATAAAAATGGTTGTGTAAATCAATTAAATTCAATTCATGTATACGCCTTTTGTATCCAATAAGGAGATATTGCAAGTGACGAAACGATAAAGCATAAGCGAGCAGCGCATAGACTCATTTAATGTGTCGTCAAAAAGCTCTTTCCGCCATCTATAGTTTCAAAATACATATTTATTTAGAAAATAATTTGAACACAACTGAACAAAATTTATGTTGTTTTTCAATAATGAATAAATATATCTAAAATAACTTTTTGAAAAATTAAAATTGGAGAAAATAAATTTTCTGTGAATTTGGTAAATTTATATTAAATTGTATAAATTACCGTCTAAACAAACAAAATTGTTATTTTATTTTTGAAAAAATTAAATAATAATGAATCGTAAATAAAACTCAATTCAACATCAAAATAAAATCAAATCTAATTAGATCTAATTAATTTTGTATTCCCGCACTGTGTTAAATTGTCAATTAATTGATCAAATCTTTCTAAATGCTATGCACCTGTTTTCTTGTCTCTTCTTTTTCATTTCTTCTTGACTTCATCTATTTCTTCATTGACTCTTGAACAGTGCGTATTCAGCGCTATACAAATGATTTGATTGGATTCTTTTTTATTTGTTTTTCATTTGTTATTTATTTATTGCTTTTCAAATTTTTTTTATTAGATACCTTTTTACGACCTCTCTTTAATACCATTTTTATTTTTCTATTTGAATAAGTTTATAACTTTTTGTCGAAAAATGTCTATTTACTTATACTTCAATTCCTTGCTTATCATTTACTCGTCTTAATATAACCGCTACAAATAATCTTCCACAATTTTTTTCTGACATGTGCAACAGTGGGCTGAGATCGTCAACCAAAGGCTATACAGACATCGGTTGTAAACTTTCTTCACAAGACAGGCTTTCCTGTGATTACGGAATGTGACTGAAAGGAAGAAATTTTTCTTGACCCCTACGGCAAGCTCATTTCACAAGAATGGAACATTCTTTAAGTGTTATTTTATGGGATTATAAGCAGTTATTCTATTTTTATTTAAAATATTGAAAATATTCATATTTAAATTCTGTAGTCAATTTTGCTCTTTATTGTCGTCATGGACTTGTTATAAACATTACAGTTTGGTTGTTTATTTTTTTTCCAATTTGGATTTTTTTCAATTTGTTGTGGTCTTTCTTGCAACAATAATTTAGCTCTTTAATTTCTTAGAGTCTTTGTTACATTATGGTTTAATTAATTATTTTTTTTGTAATACATCCGTGCCCGTAGCATAATGGTTCGTTCCGCTGTAAAGCGTGAATAAGGTCAGGTTTGAGTTTTTAAAGTGGCAACTCAAGTGAAGAACAGACAAAGTAAGAGAGGTTTAGTCACTTAATATCCCAGCTGCTAGTAAAACCGTTTCTTTTTGAGCGCCTTAAACATGTGGCGGTCAAGAATTGCCCTCAGATATTAACCAATGGAATAGTTAATCATCAACAACAATCACTAGGACAATGGAATAAAACGCTAAAAGGCATTAACTGAACATGAAAAGGTCGAAAAAGTGAAATTAACTAAAAAGAAAAGTAAATTGGTTATTTTTTCACGAAGAATGCAAATTTGTTTAAAGGAACAGAGTAATTAAAAATCCATTTAGGACCAATATGATATATGTCTTGTGGCTTGTCTTCCCAAATACCATGAGGTAGGTATATGTTTCTGTTTCTGGCTCCGTTTTCGAGAATCGGAGCAAAGAGAAATTTCGATCCAATTACGAACTCATCATCACAGTCGATCGCATCTTGCTCAAGAGGTGAATACCACCAAAGTGGCTGGATCAAAGGCTGGAGGTAAGAAGACTTTTGGAAGAACTTTTTTATGGCAGGAATCACGAAAGTAGCCCTGAAAACAGCGAGAGACTTGGAAATGGCAGCAGTTTCTTCATCAAACTCATCCGGAGCAAGGGAATAGTGCACAAAAGGCAAAAAAGTGTTCAGTTGCATCCACCTTATATATAATTCTTTTTTGAGTAAGTGCATATTTAAAGAACCACCAGCAACTTCAGGAATGAAAAGATAATATCCAGCTAGATTTAAGTTTAAAGCCGATGCAATAACCGACTTTAAGCCATCCCATGTTGAATTTCTTCTAGACATTTTTATGAGTAGTTTAGAACCTTGAGACATGTAAGCTGTGTCGACTGGTGCAAATGGACCGAATGATGACGCCAAATCATTATAGAGTTTAGTAAAGAGGTTTGAATTATAAAGGGAGGATGGAAATTGAGAAGGCAAAGATGAAATACTTCCTCCGGTGAAGTGGAAAGAGGCGATTGAATATTTTCTTTGGAGCTTTTTCAGGCGTTTCACAAACCATTCAGAGGCTTCTGGAAATGGTTCAATCGCCGAAACAACCACACTTTTACTGAAAATCAAAATGATAAAACTTTCAAACGATTAGTTGTAGATTATGTGACTGAAATGTGAACAAAAAACACACGTATACAAAATCACGCCATACTTACTTTTTTGAGTATGGTTCAAGAGTCCAGAGCGTAAGGCCAGGTACTTGTGAGTTTGGATTTTTCATCAAGAAGCCTTTATGACTAGCCTCTTGGAAGTGTGGACTCTTAGGTTCAAGGTATGTGTGCACAGCCAATGAAACGCTAAAATTCAAGTCATGAAGGTGATCAAAAAGTCTAGTGGTGTCAGCAAACCTTTCCAAATCAAAACACAAATTCCCAACCACGTCTTCCCATCCAGACTCCATTAAAAAGGTTTTGTGGTCAAATTTTGAAATTCTGTTCGCAAAGATGTGTATGTTTTCTTGATTGTAAGTAAAAGAGTCATTGAAACGTCGTGTTGACCAAACTGGGCTGCTGAAATCTAACAAAGTGTTGTTTTGAACCGGTATCGGCAAACTCGAATTTAACAAATATTTATTTTGGTGGAGGTTCTTCATGTTAGAAGCTACGCATACCGTGTAATTGAGATTTCTTGACAAAGGACTACTGTACAAACATAATTGGTTCTCAATCTTCCCAACTCCCAGATCCTGGTTAATACTCACTTTTATATCAGATAAATCAGCCACAAACAACCCTACCCCCTTTGAGTTGAGCCAATATTTTTCCACAACCCCACCAAACAAATTTTTGTCATCAGCAGTGCCTGTTACAAACGGCCGTGGACCAAAAGACATGCGGTTCAAAGGCCAACCACCGCCAGCAATCAAGCCACCACCAAACCATGAGGCCTCTTTCATATCAAAGCAATCTTTTAGTTTCAAACCTCTCTTCATTGGAGTCCAAAATATATCGTAACAAGTGACGTTCAAAGACTCCCAAGTTCGACTCTCAATTCGAACTTTCATTTCTCTCCTCCAATGAAAGCAAAGGTCGCCTGGTGAAGTTTCTTCTTCTTGTGAACAATCATAGGGTAGACTTTTTTTGAACTTTGATTTCCAGAAGTTTCCTTTCATGACGGAATTTTGAAGTTCATTTTTAAACTCAAATCTCATAGTTTTTGCATTCACCAACAAGTTTTTTCTTCTGTAAATGTAGAAATTGTCGTTTTCGTGCAACCTGTAAAGAGCCAGTAAAACAGTGATAATGGCCACGAAGAGGAAGACCACGGTGATCAGAAGTTTTTTGTCGATAATAAAACTTTTTAAAAACTTTTCTAGCACTTTATTATTCCAGGGTTTTTTCTTTTTTTCTTTTTCCACCATTTCCTGAACGCGTGAAAGATAAACTTGGATAGTGCATGAACTTTGAATTAATTTGAATTTGATGGCTTTTCAAGGTAACTATTGACCAAAAGGAATTCAATAACTCAATCAGAATTTTATCAAATACACAGCAAAAATAATTTTCACAACTGTTACCTGTTTCAATTGCAGTAGTTTACTGTAATCGTCGTCATAATCTCTCCGTTCAGTGACCTTTTCCACTAAAGCATCCTTCTCTTCTTCTATCGAAGAATTTGTCAAAAGAACTTTTTCTCTACCCTCCGGCTTATTTCCAAATCTTTCTTTTTTTCTGTTCTTTTCACTCATTTCCTGTACAAAGACATCATCCTCAATTGTATCTATTTTGCTGTCTCCACTTTCAAGCTTATTTTCAAGTCCAGAGGTGGTGTTCAAGTTGCACGTCGTTTCCATTTTTTTAGAAATCAAACAAATATCAAATAACCCAAAAACTTATTATTCACTTTAAAGTGTATTTATACCATAGTTATCTATTTTGACAACTTTGAAAGATTTTACGCAGTTTCGAATAACTAAAATTGAAATTTCAAGTTGTTCTTGACTTTAAATAGGCACTTCATTTGAAGGGCCTTTCAGAAGTAGATAAAATATTCACCAAAAATGACATATCCGTCTGAAGTGTTGTTTCAAATAGATTGCCTGCTGTGATTTTGACGCTGATTGATGAGCGAAAGAATGTGTTTCTAGAGAGATCATATGCCTAAACCACAGTTAAGTACTCTTATTATTAGACGCATTAAGCACAAAGGAGAGAAGGTTGAATAATTTTATTGAAACGGCTTCATGATGCATTCAAAGGGAAATACTTTTCCTACATTTAATAATCAGGACGTGGATTAAACCAGAAACCTGGGAATGATTGCAAACCACCGACAACAAGATTGGCATATCATAATAATGAAACAAACAACGTATACATAAAAAGGTTAGTTTTAACTGATTTAAGTGCTTGTTATAAAAGATAGACATGTTATTTTTCAAAGGAACTTTTCTCTTCCGTCGAGGAAGACACAATTCGTTCGCCATAGTACTTATCGTAAAAGTGGTAGCTACCAAACACAACCTGGTGAAAATGTGAGAACGGTTGAGTGCCGAAAAATAACTTTGAAGTATTTATAATAGCAAACTTTTTATTTTAAGACTATAAAAACAAAAAAAAATTTTTTTAATTTCATTTTTCTCTAATTTTTTAATTTTTATAATATACTTGCAACTGTCACAGCTACGTTGTTGTGAATGAACATTTTAGAGACATGAAAGATGAAGAAAATTTATTTAATAAAGAAGTTTAAAAATTTTGGTGTCTAGTGAAGCAAACTTGTGGGTACGCAACCTCGATGAAGATGAGAAAGATGATCATGAGTTCGAGTCTGGTGTGGTGCTTGTCCTTCAAGTAGTCCCTCAGAAGTTCCATAAAGTCCACGCACTGTGCCAACTTGCTGTTCATGACCTGGCGTGGACCGACGAGCTAGGCCTCTCGAACACTAACTTTACGCTATACCAACTTAACAAACTAAGATAGACAAGTTTACAATTTAAAGTTACGTAAGAGAATTGAAAGCGAACGTTGAAATTAATTAATATTTTAATGTGCAGTAGGGATAAATTGAATTTTGAAGTGACGAGGAACAATGAATGTTGTATTTTGTTCGGAAAAGGCTTGAGGTAGGTGAATTGTTATAAGGAAACATTTATATTGAGCTTATGGCATGCCCGAGTGAGGAATGAAAGACTGGAAAGATAAAAAAATATGATTGTACGATCGTGCACAGCCACCAATAAAGACTGAAAAGAATACCCTGGTTCTGCGTGGAACATTCAAGAAGAGGTATGTGCTGTGGTAGAGTTTTTCAAGGTGCTCCCTGTCCCAGTAGAAGTCCGGAGTGTCCATCAAGCCGGAACTCAAGTTGATGAGGTGGCTAGGAGGGATGGCAAAAAAATGTGGTGGTTGAGGAATTGAAGCATTTCTCAATGGGTTATTTAGGTAAAATGATAGTTGATAGAATAAAAAATTATTAATTATAAATAAATAATTGAAAATCCATGAATAAAAATAGTTAATTTAATAAAGAGATAATATTCTTATTTTCTTTCTTGAAACACCAACGCACAAGGCACCTCAGAGTGAACAGTTCTCCCGTCTTTTTCAGAACCTCACTTTCCGATATTCTCAATGTTTTTCCGTTTTTCAAATCCTACAACGGATTGAGAATAATAAAACGTTGAGCAAGAAAGTCGCCGTTGAAAAAATAAACATTTTCCATTTTTGGAACTGCGTTTTCTAATGCGTAATTACTGCGTAACTCTGCGTCGTCGGCAGAAATGAGTGCAATGTTCAATGTTTAATTGCCAGCTAAAAAAACTAAGGTGGTTGCAAAAGCGACAATTCAAATCGAAGAAGAAAGGCTAAAATAAAACGCTTGAAACTCTATCGGAGAAAAAACATTTTAACACTGGTGGTCTGAAGGCCCAGCCACCAAAACTCAGTAGATAAAATGTTTCGTTGGAACATAAGTTTTATAAAATGATGATAAAAACTATAAAAATAAATAATCCTTGTAACAACAACAATAATAATGACAAAGCTAAAAATAATAGAAATAATTATATTGAAACAACCATATAAATAATAATAATAATAATAACAATAGCTACTTCGAGGAGGTACTCGATGGATGAGGCATACAGGTCCAAGGAAGCCTCCCAGATGGCTAACTTCACTGCAGGTGCATGGGTGAGGAATGAAATGACGTACAGTCACTTCCCCACGAAAGTTCAAAATAATATTACGACCTATGACTTATTGTTGTTGTTTGAATCTAATATTTGAAAATTTGCGATAGAAATTGAAGACAAAGAACGCGTGAAAAATTATTTTGATGTTAAAATATTCAATTTACACGGCGGTGCACCACAGCTTTCAAAAGGAGCAAAGGGTTAGTTGACAAGGGTACCGGAAAGAGCAATGGCGTTGGAGAAGGCAAAGAGTTCGAGAGGGCCAGCTTGTGGGCAGTCGGCTGAAATCTTTTTGAGATGGATGTTTCCTCGCACCAGATCCGTGGTGGTCCTTGCGAAAGGTGACGCAATAACACACCTCAGGTGCTTGAGGTATCAGATAAAACCCTCTACTAATTAATGTATCTTTATAATAGAAAAAAAAAGAAAAGAAAAAAGAAGAAAAGAATGATGACGACAATGATGATGATGATGATGATGATGATGATGATGATGATGATAATAATAATAATAATAATAATAATAATAATAATAATAATAATAATAATAATAATAATAATAATAATAATAATAATAATAATAATAATAATAATAATAATAATAATAATAATAATAATAATGATAATAATAATAATAATAATAATAATAATAATAATAATAATAATAATAATAATAATAATAATAATAATAATAATAATTAAAAAAAAAAAAATAATAATAATAATGATGATGATGACGTTGCTGATGACGGTGGTGATAATAATAATAGTAAAAAATAGTATTACTCTTTTTATTATTTGAAAGCAAGCTCTATACAAATTTGATAAGATTTGTTAATTTTTTTTAGATTTTTACAATTGTTGAACCCACCAAAAAAGTATCAATTTGATCATAGAAAGTGTATTCTTACTCTGTGAAAATGTAGTCCAGAGTCTCCATTTGATCAAGAATCAGTTCATGGTTGTAGGAGCCACTTTGAAAGGACTTGACCATGTTCAGAACTTTAATTTTCTAGCAGTTGATTGATTATTATTATCATTATTATTATTATTGTTATTATTATCATTATTATTATTATTATTATTATTATTATTATTATTATTATTATTATTATTATTGAATCCTTTTACACACTGAAGGCATTTATTTGAAAATACTTAAAAGTTAAAAAGGCATTGACTTGAAATCTCCACACATGACTTACCTCATCTGTTTCAAAATTCCAAAAAACTATAGATCCCTCTCTGAAGGAGTGTGTTAACGCGCCAAAATAAATAAATAATTCAGCGAACAAATCATATTTTTCAACATTTTCAGATAGTCAACAGAAAAAAAAAAAAAAACGTTTTATTATCGAAAAATACAAACCTGAAAATGAAAAAACTTTTGAATGACTTTGGCTGGTGATGTGGAAGTAAAGGACTGTACTCAACGTGTAAGACATTTGATGCATCTGAAAATCATTTCCGTAAATATTGAAACAACAAAAAAAATTTCTAATTATTTAACTTTTTACCATCTGGTAAATTTTTCAATTCAAAAAACTTTTCTTTTTCAAGTTTTGTTGACAACTTTTCCAACTTATATTCTTCAGCAGTAGCATAGGCAGTCACTTTGAATGAATCCTTTTATGAACATAATGAGAATTAGCACTTCATCCATCCATTTGTTCAAATAATTGCACATATGAATTCTATTTGTAATCCATTGGAAAATAATAATTAGTATCTATAACTTGGTATGGCTGAAAAATTTCATGCATTGGCAATAGTTATATGGATTAACAATACTCTGTGTAGACCTAACATGGTTGTTCGATGTTGAAAATAATAGAAATTAAACTGAACACTAAATGAATTATTAGTGCAGAATTTGTTGGTCAAGCTTGCTTAGAAAAACTTCTCTATGTCTCATTGTGATTGTTTACTCACCCTTAGTATAGCTTATCTTAAAGAGGAATGTGGGAGAGGTAGGTAGGGTACTGGTGTTTATGCCAACTCTCTCATGAAGAATCATATATAATCTATTGAATATGACCAAAAACGTATAACGTGAAAACTCAAATGCAGAAATGAATGATTGAGTTTGATTATAAACCATCCTACCTGTGTGGAATTGGAAGATTTTTTCAGGCTTGAAAACTTTGAACTTGACATTTTTGTCATTCCAGTTTTACATGTGGACAATTTTCCTATAGCACTATTGTTGTATCTTGGAAATACGATATGCTGCTTTTGAGGTATAGTATGCACTGAATTTTTACAAACTTTCGTCACATTTTGAAACAATTTGTGAATTGACACCCAACTATTGAAGTTTTTACAAATCCACATTTTTCAATAAAATTGAATTGAAAAATCATTCGTTTTTAACGTTTTTCAAACTGTTTAGAATCAACACTACAAATTTTTCTACTAGACCTTCTTTCACCACCTTTCTCTAATCGTGTATACTTTTAGTCGCTAATTAAAAAAGTGAATTTACCGATTCTTAGAACGCTTAATCTGAAACAAATGTTTTTACAAAAATTTCAATTATTTTTATTTGACGTTTTTTTATCGATTAAATTTAGAAAAAATAATAAAGATGTAATAAACAATAAAAAAATACATTAAGAAAATGAAATCAAAGACATAACAATTATCAAATAAATCTTATATTACTTAGTCAAACTCTTTGTATAGCACTGAAAAAAAATTTCATGTTTTTTCATTGATTTTTGATTTCAAATTTCCCAGCCTTCAAACGCCTACATTTTTTTTCTTTTTAAACCTTTCAAGAAAATTTGTTATCTTTCCAAAGACCTTTTGCAACGCATCGCTGTAAGCCGGTAAGAAAATTAAATCTTGAAAAATCGAATTTATTCTATTATTTTTCAAATTTTCCTTCGTAAAAAAAATAAGAATTTGAAAGTGGAGTGAAGTATTCGGTATTTACATTGGTGTTTGTAAAAAGTCGGAAAAAGTTGATAAAGTAGCCGAAATATATACACAACCTACTAGAAAAAATTACTTTTTTAAAAATTGAGTTAAAAAATCAAAAAGATAGTCGATTATTCAGTGACGTCAGAGCAGCAAGCAAAGACTCGATGGCTTGTTTTTGTAGTTGTAGAGAAGGCTTTCAGGACGAGGGTTGATCTCCTCAAACTCCAAATTCTTCGAACTTTTGCATTTCTTCTTCTGGATCTGATGCAATACGATTTGATAGGCTCCTGTGACGCTGTTCCTGTTTTCTCTTTGCAGCGAGCTCTTCATCCTCTCGTCAGATATTCCCAGTTGTTTTAGCTGGTCTCTTGTCTCCTTGTGCTCTTCCAACGAGTCTTTGTCTTTTCTGAAATTATTTAATGAGTTCAACACGCAGCTTCGGTACCGACTGCAGTGGTGTAACAAACTCTAGCATTAATTTGAAATCAAAGAGCTTCATTGGTTTTCATGGAAGAGTTTTTGAACATAGTGCCAAAAGGCGCGTTACAAATTTCTTGATTAGATTAGATTAGATTAGTCACAGCAGCGTACATCCACCCCAAAAAAACCTCTCTGGTGGGGGTCACAGCCTTATGAGTTGTGTTTGTGCTCGTTTTTAATCAAAAACAGCACAATGGGAGATGCAAAAATTTAAAGGTGCAACCTTACGGTGGTGGTTGTCGCTTCAATGTAAAGGAAAAAAACTTTTGATTTTCTTCGAGGTTCGGATAAAGAGAAAATTCGGAAGTGTACTAATGAATGATTGTAATTCAAAAATCAATCTTTGAGAGTTTCTACTTCAAAAAAGGTATAAGTTTTGAAAATTTGAAATAAAGTCAATTTTTGAACAAGTCGAAAAGTTGTCACATCAACCAACTTAACATCAAGTCTTATTGATAAAGTGTAATCCCAAACAGTAGATGTTAAAACAAAATGAAAAGATACAAGGGAAGCAGGAAAAACCTGCTTTAAAAATATTGAAAAAGAAAATCTGATTAGAGCGCTCTTGCACTAAGGAGCATAGGAGAATATGAAAGCTGATACGTTGAAAGAAGGTGGCATGAAGGAAGAAAAGAGGAGTATTTTGTGAGTCATTCAATAGAAAAAGCTACTAAATATTAGACATCCTTGCATAATTCCATAATCATTTCTTAGCTGGCAACAAATTTTTCGTATTTGAAGATTTTTTCACTCTGAAATAGCGAATTTCTTATAAGGGTAAATTATCAAAATAGATTTTTCAGTGAAAATGTCTATTAATGACAATTCTTTTAGAATTTTCATTTGTAAAAAAATTAAAAAAAAAACATTTTCAGTAAAAATTTTTTCGTGGTGGAATCTCTGTTGCTTGATGAATGACCTAATTTTTCAGTAGATTATTTTGGCCAAAAATGTGTTATTCTCAACAACGAATTTTTTTTATAGCGAATATTTATAAATAATTTTTTTTTATATATTATTTAATAAGGAACATTGATTACATTCAAAATGTTTTTATAGTGAAAGTTTTTTAAGGGGAAATATTTTGTAGTTAAAGAATTTTTATAGTAAACATGTTTTCGTGATTAAATTTATTTTGTAGTAAAATTTATTTTTGTAATTAAATTTATTCTTGTAGTAAAATTTATTCAATGCTGATCAATTTTTCACATGGAATGTTTTACATCGGGAACATTTTTTCATGGTGACATATTGAACAACTTAGCACGCTGAAAAATATTTTGCAGTGTAAAGATTAGGGTTTTCATAGCAAAAATTTTAAAAAGTGAAAATTTGTTTGAAGCGAAAATTTTGTTAATGTGAATTTTTAAAAATTGAGAATTTTTCAATGGTGAACAGTTTCTATAGTAAACATTTGTATAGTGAACACTTTACTAATGACGTTTTTTTTTTAAAAAAGATTTTCAATAATAAATTTCCTTCATAATGAAAGTTTCTTCGTAACGAAATTTTTCTCATAATAAAACTCTTCATAGTAAAAGTTTTCATACTGCAAAAATTTGTAGCAAAAATATTCATTGATCATAGCAATCGTGCACAGGATTAGAACGCTTTTGAACAGTGTGGATCAGCGCTATATAAATGATTAGATTAGATTAGATTAGATAAGATTAAAACAACCTCGGGGAGACATCGGGTTGCAGAGGTTCCTTCAAAGGCTCAGGAAACCAACAACCTTTCAGCCACTCCGAGCGTTTAATTTCAGCCAGACTGAGTCGTTGGAGTGGTTCCACTCGAATGGTCGCCGTGATGAGCATTTGACAGCTCTTCGAGATGTGCTCGGGAACCTTTAGAACACATTCCTTTATCGCCTTTTTCAACCTCGAATTTGTGAGTTTTTTTAAAATAACTACGACGTCGCTGATGAACGCACCCAATTGCATTTCAAAGATAAGTCACTTTTTATTGAAAAAAACTCCGAAAAAGACATTTTACCCAAAAAACGTATCGGTAGCACCCACTTGCCTACGGTGTCGGCTCTGAACGGCAGCTGGCCATCAACCATGAAGTAGAGCAGGACTCCCGCAGCCCAGATGTCCACGTAGTGTCCTTGGAAACTCTTTTCGCTGAAGAGTTCAGGAGCGGCGTAAGGGGGTGAGCCACAGAAGGTGTTCATGAGGCCGTCGGGGTTGCTCCAGTTGCTGAAACCGAAGTCTCCGATTTTGATGCAATGGTTGGAGGATAAATAAATGTTTTCTGCTTTCAAATCTCTATGAATGACGTTTTTGCTGTGCTGAAAATATAATTATATCATTCCACCAAAATAAAAAGAAAAGTCGCTGTCAACTCACCATATGTTGTAAGGCAGAAATGATCTGAGCAAAGTATATCTTCGCTATTGACTCCGACAGTTTTCCTTCCATCACAATTTTTTTGTGAAGTTCTCCATTGCTGGCATATTCCATGATGATGAAGATTTTTGAAAATGTCTCAATAACCTCGTAAAAGCGAATGATGTTTGGGTGATGGAGCTTTTCCATGCAAGGTATTTCTTTAGATAAAAGCCTCTTTACTTTCAACTGGATTTTGAACTTGTCCAGTATTTTCACCGCAACTTCATCTGTTGCATCGTAGTTCAACTCATTGAAATCAAGCAAAAGTGTTATTTAACACACTGATAAGCACTAACTGTGAGTCAGTAAATGAATCCCAAGACGAACTTGTGAAAAGTTGCCTCTTCCGATCTCATCTTTCAAACGGTAGAAGCCTATTCTTTTACCCAAGATCACTTCTTTGACGAATCGTTGGCAGTGAGTGGACTCGAAAGAAAGCCGGTTATACAAATTATTTGTTTTATTTTCTTCATTTTCATTTTTGGCGTCTTGGTATTTGAAGCTATTTTGCGTCCGAAAGGTTTGTCTCAACAAGAAATCCTTATTTCTGTTTTCTTTGATCAAATTTCCTATTCGAGAGTGTTTAGTTTCGAAGCCAGATTGAAAATTGGCACTCGAAGCGTCGACCAGACTGTTGCTATTCGAGATTGGACGTTGTCGAGTGTTGTTCATTTCAAAACACACTCACGTCTCCATTTCACGCAGCTTTTGAACAAAACTGTTCCCATATTTAAGCGCGATACTTCGCCATCACGTTCCTAAAAACACATACTCTACTTCTTCCCATACACCTATGAGGAATTTTTTAAGCTCATGCTCGTGTTCTCAATAATGTATATTTGAAATGGATTATAAGAATCCTTTCAATTACAATGGATGCCTAATAAAAAAACTCTATTTAGTATAAAAACAATACACAAAGTAAATAAAAACAAACAAAAACTAGTGTGGTATAGTTTTTCAAAATTTTCCAACTGATGAAACATTGTAAAATTAAAAAAACAAATATGTTTCAAACCCTATTCTATCATACACCTTGTTGTCTTGGCGAGGGATAGAAATAAAATCAATACATACGCCCGATCACCTTTTAATCATGCGCAGGTAATTCGCGTGATTCATTTTCATCAAAAAATGTTTTTATTATAATTTTTTTATTTAATTTTATAGAAAAACTTCCATGCACTCCTATTCCAAACTCAGGTTTATAAAAATGTTGTGAGCGAAAGGGATTTTGTGAACGCCTTTCGTGAGGGTTACCATGAAGAGTTTTTTTTCATGTTACAAATATGTTTTCGTAAGAATAAACCCTCACTGATTTTTGTAACTAGCATTCAATGAAAGTGAATTTAAAGTTCAGCAATTATTCTGTGGGAAAATGTGAAATTTTGAAATACTAGGGAGTAACAGATTCGCCGTTGGCCCTCTGACGTTAATGACACTATATTAATATTTGGGTCGTATTGTACAATTCAGCCTTTGAAACTATTAATTCTTTCGCCATCAGTTCGCTATTAGATATTTTATATTGTGTGTTTTAAGAGGAGCCTAACGAGCTTATGCGGCTCTGTAGTTGCAAACCATGATGGTATTTGTACTTTCTTGCTATTATTTGCGGTTTATGTCAGAAAAGTTGTTTTTACTAAAATGAAAAAATGCAAACATTTTTTTTTGAAAGGTTTAAGTTGAAGTTTTATAATTAGTTGACTTTTAGCGCCGTCCAGACGATTCTATTCTACGAATTCCTTGTTTAATAAATCTTATTCCGAAAATGCGTGCCAATTTTTTAAAATTTTCTAACTTTTCAAAAACATTTTGCACAAAAGTTCCTTTTTTTCCAACTTTTAAGATATATTTTCTGCATTCGTGAAAACCTGATTTAAATTCTTTATTCAAAGTTAATCTAATCTAATGCAATCAAGACATTTGTAAGTGTCTTTCCACAAGCATTTAAAAGCACACCCAAAAGACCGGCTCTACTCGCTGCTGGTTGTTAATCCCCTCTCTCATAGGGTTTTTTCTCAGCTTGAATTGGTGCTTCTAATAATATTAGTAATAGTACCCGCTTTTATAGCTCAAGTCTGAGCTTGGACGAGAATCGAACCTTGAGCTTCCCTATCCACAAGCTACCTCACTACTGGGCTTCAGGCGTCAGACAATGGTAGGAAAGCTACACAAGATCGTACACTCTAATTTATTGGCTTGATTTTTAACGGTCAGTGTATCAAACCTTCTATCTAATTAATTTTTCCTAATACAATACAATACAATACAAAAACAAATATTATTATAGTGGCATTAACCCCGTAGAGTTTCGAGGCCACAAAATATCCTTATTCAACCAAAATCAGTCAGAATGCTGAAAGGTTACATAGCGTGAAAAACAAAATCGAATTGAAAAACTGAACTATCACAAAAATCTTTGAAGGGAAGTGAAGAGTTCCTATGGTTAGGTTACTAAGGTTGCACACCTACGTGTTCGACCATTTGAAGCGCTCACTAAGTTTGATTTCCATTTTCATTGATTCATTGATTTCGAGTTTGAATTATCAAATTCTCAACATTAACATGAGTAAAAATAATACTTCCAACTTGTTTCAAAACTTTTTACACTTTCAGCAAATTTTTCGTCATTTTCTCGTCTGTATTTGACGACATTTGAACTAACCATCAGCAGCAGCCAAAAAATAAAAATAAAAAATGAACGCTGAAGTTGATGACACAAAATTGTGGAATGATTTCATCAAAAATTTGGAATTACAAACTCAGTTAGTTGAAATTCTAAAAACGTGCCCAGATTTTTGAAAATTTTTGATTTTCAGAAATTATTGTTTTTATTCGCTAGGTGTATCATAACATTCTGTAATATTAGGATATGCAATAATATAAATAAGCACAAGGTACAAAATATTAGACCAATTTATAATTGATTTTAATTATTTTTATTATTATT
>OX387247.1:9491362-9521362 GCA_947562095.1 Branchellion lobata
AAATTACCTAAACTTGAAAAAAAATGTTCAAAACAACCTGTCATTTGCGAAAATTATGTCATTCAGAGATACACATATATATAAGTATGAATATAAGCAAGTAACAAGGACAGATTTATAGAATTTCATTATAAATAGTGGTCTAGCCTGCTTTCGTTAGAGAAAATTTCATTACGAGCGTTTGGTGCCAGTTGATAGTTTATAGATTGGCCTTATCTTATACATCGCACCTCCAACACGTGCACGCACCAAAATAGTAGTGTAATCAAGGTAACAAAAAAACAAGAGAGCTTTGAATGTCCTATTCAGAAGGCTGAGGCAGATAAACAAGGCCTTTCAGTCTGCTATGAAGGGAACATATTTTATTTTTAGGTTTATTTTAGAGTTTATTCAGGATTTTCACACGATTGTGCGAGGTAACGTAAATTTTTCATGAAACCGAAAAATCAAAGGGGTAAGAGGTTTTGAAAAATAAAATAATTTGGAATTGATAATTGAAAATGAATCTCAATCCTGATTTATATTTTTCATATTTTGAAATTATTTTAAAGAATACAAAAGGGTTCTTCGAACGGCGAAATGAATTTTATTACAGATTTTGATGGAATTTTGATGGAATTTGTTCAATCATTCAAACTTTCTAGTAGATGATTTGAAATTCTGTCTCATCTAATGAACTGTATACTGAGCTATATGTAAATGTGAAGGTGACTAAGCCACACTAGCATGACGTCTGTTCTTCACTTGACTAGCCGCTTTTAACAACTCAAACCTAAGCTTATCCGATAACCGAACTCTAAGCGCTACAGTCAAGCCCGCTAACCATTAAAGCACGAACGACAGATATTCTTGAATCAGATTTATGTTCTGTTTATTTTTCAACCTCATAATAGAATGATGGTTTAACACGTGGTGGTTGTTTAGGTAGCAGTAGAAAGAGCATTCAATCTTAGATATCAATGCAAAACCGGAGTCAATCTTTTTGAGGATCAAGAAAAAAGTTATGGAAAAAAAAGTAAAAGGCTGACAGACGAAAGAAAAAAAGAAATGCAAAGGTAAAAATAAAAAAAAAATTAAAAAATGAAATAATTGATGAACTAAATGGTATGAAGTCAGTGGAGTGAAGTAAGACCGATGGGTATGTCAGAGAAGCGATAGAAGATCAACCTTGGAGATCATGGAACAAGGTGACAACAGAAGAAGATATATAGCTAATATAAATCTCATTTCCAACTACAACAATAACCATTCTCGAACTGAATATGACTTAAGCGAAGATCGTATGCTCTTCTTGAGAATTGCATAGAATTGTTCATTCGTGCACTCTTCGCGTCACCTAATTCTTTAGATATTATCAACAACATATCGCGAGTTGGATTTAATAAGAGCAAACTCATTGAACTCACCAGTCCAGATCAATTTGAAATTCTCAACACAAGGGATCACAGAAGGCTCTTTAATGAAACAGAAAATGAGCACAGCCTGCATCATCTTGTTTCGACGCCAACGTGGATCAAGGCTGATGCGCTCAAAACTATTTAATTACAATTGGACATTCCTCCGAAGGGGTTCTCTGTCATCCATTAGCATGATGACAGCAGAGACGCAAGCACTTTGATTTAATTTATCGAGACTATTTCGAATCTAGTGAACTCAAATCGAAAGTAACTTTCAGAATTGAATATTCAATAAGTAAACTAGGAAACACAATGAAGCTATTTCGCCTTATACTAATTTTTGGACCAACAAGCTTCTTAATGCCAGCCTTCATAGAATAGTTCGATCAGCTATCGGCTGACGAAATTGAAAATTTTAAAAATGTACTTATATGGGCTAACTTCAATTTGGTGGCTTCCAAGACCCATCGGAATTATCTATTGATGCCAGGCTCCATGGAGGCTTGGAGAACAATCTCTCAACCAAACAACGAAACTTGAGAGCATAAGAAAAGCCACTTTTTAGAATTTGTTATTTCAAAGAAATTAGAACATAATCCATACAACATAATCCGGCATGTTCTTCTGAGCATCATCTTTTTGCCTCATCAATATTCCACCAAAAGTCAACATCAAAGCGCAGATCATCAAATCTAGAAAGCTGAATATAAAAAAATGTCAACTTTTCAATCTAATCTTCTCGCTAATAAAAGAAATAAAAAATTGAACTAAAGTGAAATTTAATCAAATGGATGTGAAAAATATTAAATCGAATCGAACAAAGTTGTCAGTGAGTCCGGAGGGCTTTGCACTTGTGTGAGAAGGCAGCTGTTATAGTACAATACAATACGATACAAACACGAATATTATTAAAATAGCAATAACCCCGTAGAGTTCCGAGGCCACTCTTATTTATGCATGGAAGAGGTCAAAAGCGCAAGTGTTCAACGGTGTTTTTTGTTTCATCGCTATGCGCTGGAGCACAGGTGAAAAAAATTGAGCAATAAAACGGTTGATGAAAGGGTTTTATTGATCAAAATGAGTAAATGGTTTTGTGGACTAGGATAACTCTATAATTAATAAAACAAAAGACACTCAAAAACTGAATGAATGAATGAATGAATGTAAAATGTGTTGTAGTGCACAGTTTGAAAACGATGTTGCTTCAGAGGCGCTTAGCTGAAAGTCTACCACTTTTATTTGCCCCAAATAACTGTGGCAAAAAAATAGATTAAAAAATGAATTAAACCTAGCTAGAAACTTGTAACTTTTAATTAATTTATTTATGTCTTTTCCAAGGAGAGAAGCTGGAAATAATAGTAAATCGGGTTTTTCATGCGCCAAGGCAATAAATTAAAATGTTTTTTTATTAATTAAAGATTAGGCATGACCAACGAATGAATGTAGGCTGTGTTGGCGTTGAAACCTTCCGGGGTTAACGCCACATTATAATATTAATACTTGTGTTGTATTGGGTCGTATTAGATGTGACAAAAGTGGAGGTTCTTTGTGACGCGTTAAAGAAAAGTGGAGCAACGAGTGAGGGCCTGACAGTTATTTGCTGTTGTGTCAAAGAAAAGCTCATAAGTTTGTTCCGAAACTGTTCCTTACCACACGAGTTTATTTGATTTATTTTCTGTTTATAGTCACGCTTGTTCGTGGTCTGGTAAGTTGTACAGAGCAGTCGAGTGGTGAGTGAGCAGTCATTGAGGCTCATGGTCGTTTGGGTAGTAATGGCTTAACGTTGACTTATGTTTTAGTAATGATAAGTGAGTATAAGTATCCAAACCAATAATAAACGAATTACTCACGACCTGACTAGAGTTCACAAGTTGTACGAGCTTTCAAGTGAATGGAAAAACTAAATATGAGTAAAAATAGAAAAGAAAAATAATACTATAAAAATACTAAAAGGGGAAAAGTTGATCCGTGTTATTTCCTTCTTGCAATACTGATTAACAAATAAATAATTTAAAATAATTTTTTTGTTGTTCAAATTAATTTTCTAATTCCATCGAAGTGAGATCTTCTGAGATAACTTTGTACACCTTTTGTTTCACTCGCACAAAATTTGATAGATCGTCGCTCAAATACGCTTTTAAATATCTTCGTACCTTTGACCTGACCACTTCACCGCCGTCATTGAGGTCTTTCTTCAAGTAATTCATTCTCAAATATTTCGATGCTCATCTTCTCGATGTTTTGATGAGACATTTAATAGAACTTTGTCGATAGCCCGCTGTTTGCTGCATCAAAAAGTTGACTAATGCGTGTGTTTATTTTATATTGCCTCGTATTCTTACGGTCGATTGTTCAGTCGATCTTTCCACACTAATCTGACCTGTACTTCGTCTTCTATTCGTTTTCTTACAACTTCTTTTTGAATTCATTAATTTTTTATACAACATTTTTTTCTTCTTTTTTGACCATATTTATTTTTATATATTCACCATCGGATTAATTACCATTGCATTCCATCAACATTCATGTGCTCGTTTCGAAACTTTTTATACATTTTCCAAGCCAAATTTCTAAGCCAGGTTTTGACCATTAACATTTTTTGTTTTTACGTCTTTCCATACAAACTCTTCATTTATAAACACTCGTTTCCCCTTACTAATCTCATAAAGTTTTGGCATTATTGTATGAGGATGGACGCTCTTTTTTCATCACCTCACAACATCCAATTGTTGTAGCGAAAATTATAAAAAAAAAGTCCACTTACCTATTCTAAAGAAGAGTAATCAAAATAACGTTACAACTAATTCAAAAACCCACTGCGTAAAATTCTGCTGAACAATCTCCAATTCACATTAATGAGCTATCGGGCATTTTGAGCCATAATGAAAACTTTCACTTCTTGTTATTTTCTAAACACGCAAAATTCATTGATTGCATCAGAAGCCTTCATGACCAAGTCTCTTTGCAGTCATCAGTAAATGAACACAATCAATGACGTGGTGAATGAGGAGTGGAAACAGAATTAAGCAGAGGTACTTCTAGGCCTTTTGATCTCAAACTTTTCACTTTTCAATATAACATTAACAACTATTATTTTAATAAAGTTTATGAACAATAGATCTTGGCATCATCTTCCAAGCAAACCTTTAAGTTAACCAGCATATCCATAGTGAATTAAGAAAGCAAATAAATGTTTGGGACTGCAAAATAGACACTTTTCTTATCATCTTACATCCTCTAATCTTCTCTCTATAGAGCCTATCTCACATATTCTTTAACACGGAAGCTAAGTCTGGTACATACAATTAAAGAACTTAACGTTATAAAAAGAATAGAAAGATGAGCCACCAAAATAATTTTCAGAAACATTTCTACCACCTCGAATACTTTTCCCAGCTGTTACCTAAGGTCAACTACTTTCAAAGTGAAAACTCTTTATGCTAGCAGAATTAAAACTGATTTAACACAAGCATACAAGCTAATTAATAACATTGATGACCAAAATTGTGGACCTGATCTTAGTCCTAATACTACAATTAAAACTAGGGGTAATCATATGAAGTTATACAAAAATCAAATTCCTTCGCTATATATGCGGTTTTTTCTCTAATATAACTATTAATTTTTGGAATAAACTACCTAATCACATTAGTTTAGGTTCTGATTTAAATTCTTCAAACTAAATATTAATCTCCACCTCTCCCATGTTTCTCCCACTTAAAACGTTGTGGTGACTGGGTTTTTCTAACCTATACCTCTCTTCAGACTAGTTGACGTCAAACATTTTTCATAATTGTTTCATTCACTTGTTTAAATTTTAGTACCCTTAGTAACAGTACTGTTACTTCTATTTTTATTATTCTGTTACTCATATATATCTATTTCGGACACAGAGACGCTGTTATTGCCTTCGAAACTTTCACCCAACTTCCACTTAAAGAAGAAGGCGGGATAGGCTGTGCTTGTGCCAAGTAATGTAACGACAGAGTGACCAATGGAAAAAGCTCCAGTCATACCGAGAAGCCTAGAATTATGCACAATAAAAGGTTTTAATGGTATGGAATGTACGAAAGGCTTTGGTGCTCATTGTTTCTATGAGGAATGCTGACATTAAACACTTTTAGGTGGTGAGTGTACTTGTGCGTTGAAGAGAAAGGTGAGGACTGTGTGAATCCATTTGGGTTTGATTATAAATAAATAACGAAACTTTATCAAGTTTGAAGTCTCAGCGAAAACAAGTTGAGAAAGAAATGAATGAAAATGAAAAACGAAAAAAAATGGAGGCTTGAGAATATTTCAATGATTAAAGATGACTTCTCATTTTTAATCTTCCAAATATACAAACCAGCCACAACTAAGAAAAGAAGACTCCATGGATGGTAGTTTGAAGCAGCCAGCCAAATCTATTGAAACTTTGGCGTTTTAATGAGTTATCAAACAGCTAACATAATTCTTCCACTACGAAATATTTCTTAATCATCAAGGTAACTGTAATCAATTCATTCGATCGAAGGAAAATTATTGAAATCATGAAAGTGGCTATGTAGATACAAGTAGTAACATCGCTTAGCAGATAATCTCTTCATATACTACGCATGTACTATGTATTAATTGTAAGGAAATATTCATTGTTTATAAAGGGGCTAATATGAAAAGTCTTCACAACAGCGTGGTCCGTGTTTGTTTGATATTTCAATCCGGTAGGTTGGCATTTAAAAATTAATTATATTTTTAATTAATTTTTGATTGAAATCATTTGAGTAAAAATTTTTATCATCATTTAGATTGAACACAACCTAGGAGACATTCACTCGGTTTCAAGCAGTACTTTTAGTAGAATGCCTCTATTGAGTTTATAGAACAAATAGCTACTTTAAATTAAAATGAGTGAGCTGAGTAATTCTGAATTTAATATTTCAAAAGCCATAATTTCAATGCTAAAATTGAACAATTGTTGTTCAACTGAATTAATTCATTTAATTGCGGATTTTAATTAATTAATTCGATATGAAATTAAATAGATACGTGTTAGCTCTTTCAAAAGTGAAAGTGTTTGTATTCTTTAATTGAAAAAACAAATAGCGATAAAAGCTTTAGAAGATCGTAAACATTCGACAAACTAATCGAATTAGACTTAAATAGTTCATCAATTTTTTTATACTTCTGAGCATATTTTCATATACTTTCATAACATCCAAGATTTTTGAGCACTTGAGTACAATCATGTCCGGTGAGTGGAGGAATGGACTGTGCAGCTGCTTCAATGACTGCGGCCTCTGCATCATCACCTACTTCTGCCCTTGCTACACTGCTGGAAAAAACGCCGAGTTTGTGGGCAAAAGCTGCTTGTTGTGTGGTTTTCTGTCTCTCATCGAGCCTATTGGCTGCGTCGTCAGAGCCTTGAATCGACAAGACCTCCGTAACCAATTCAACATTGAGGTATTTGGTCTTCCATACTCACATTTCTTAAATCTATTCTCACTAATTTTCAATCTTATTATTTTTTATTATCATATTTTGTTCAAACACACCAAAGAAACCATTCACCTCTCTGAAGTGTTTATACTTCGATGCCTCAAATAGATTAACTTTCAAGTATGCCAAAATGGCTAGTTCTTTATCGAAAATTCATTTATCACCTAATTCATTAATCCACGTTACACGTTGGCAAAAAATTGGGCGATCTAATATTTGTATAAAAATCGATCTCAACACATGGCATGGCAAAAAGGGCTATTCTGAGCATAATACAATCTAAACTCTAAAAAATGCATTAAACTGTGATAACTTCAAACAGAAACAACAATGTATACGATTATTGGTGTAGAATTATGATTATACTTATAATAACTATGAAATTCAGTTCTATAATGAGTTTCTGAACTATTTCCATCAACTTGATTAGTTCGATTGATTAGCTCAAACTGTCCTATATTTGCTCAGTTCGAAATAGCTGTCGTTTGGCGCTCAACGCTCCAAAAATGCAAAAAATTAAACTTATAAATTATTACAAACATCAATTTTTGAGCGATCCATAAGTGAGGTAACGATGGAATTTTTTTATTTTTATCATTATTATTAATTTGTTTTATATCCAAAACTCAATGTTATTTCTATTGTTTGTCCACAACTACAATTTCGATAAATTTTAATGAGAACTCCTCTTATACAATACAATACAAGTACGATTATTTATTGGGTTCATTTATTAGCATAACTGGACGCCGTGTTAGTTTAGTATTTTTTGCGAAGAAGTTTCTTGACTTACTTTCAATGTTTTGTTTTGGCTAACACTTTGTGCAACAGTGCTATATTAATTCAAGGTTGCTTAGGTGGCATAAGGAAGGGAATCTAGTCTCAATCATCAATACCAATAGCCGAAGAGATCCTTCGGAGGATGGAAGCAAAGGGTTATAGAAAATTAAAAAGAGCTGGTTGGTGGGACAATAACAAACTGTGAAGTTGGCTAAGAGACAAAGTTAATGAGTGTAAATGCACTGTAATTTAATAAAAATAATTACCATAAGAACAAACGGACGAAGTCAAGGAATATGTAAGAAAGAAGAAACAGAAGGTTTATATAGTAGAAATGAGCTTAAAGATCCCATCAAATTATCGATCTTGTGATCATGGCATATGTTTACAGAAGATGAGGAAGAAGAAGATTGTGTATATGTTTATACAGCCCCCTCATTTATTTCATGACAGTTAAAAGAATATTTTGTGTCTGAAGTTTCAATAATCATTTTCTGTTCCAAAATACATACATAAATACTAAAATAACAAAAATAATTTAATACAAACATAGAAATAGCTTTCTGCATACATCGAGCTACGTGAAATTTTCAGCGTTTGACTATTAAAAACGAAAAACACATCTCGGCTTACTTCCATCTATGAGAGAATATTGTGTAACTCCGATGAAGCCTCAGAGCCTGAATTTTAAAAATTTTGGAGTGAATCATATTTTATAAGCACATCAATTAACCATTGAATACAGCCTCATTCTGGTAAGATGGGCATGTTTTAGCACTCTATGGATATTCCCTTTCTTTTTCTTTCAGTTTCATATTCACAGAAAAGTTGGTCTGTAGAAAATATTCCACGATCATTTTCCATTCCTTCCAGCAGATGCTTGCTTTCTGTTTTTCATTCAACGGAATCAAAGAGTCATTCATCCTCTTAGTGATTCTCCTTTCTAATTAATTCCCTGGCAATGTTTACAATTCTTTCAACCCTTTTTTTATAATAAACTTTCATACCTATGCCACTCTAATCTGCTCACCTGAAAAAGTAAAATTATTTTCCAATTCGTGGAAACCGGTTTATTGAGTTGGAGAACACAATTGTTGTAGCGATTGAGGATGTAGGAGTTATCTTTGCTTGACGTTTCCACCCTAATGTTGCATCTTATGATCCATTTTTAGCTAGAAAATGGCGAAAGATTCAGTAATTTATGAAAATTTTCGAAACAAGAAGAAAACTGTAACTCCCAAAAAAAGTAAAAATTGTTAAACTTGTAAATAAAACTCAAAATTTTCAATAGTTAATAAAAAATAGTTTGAGAAAATTGAATACAATTAGTATATAAAATGTCATGCAACATTTCGCGACAATGGAATTCCAATCTATTGTATTATTTGTTATATTTTATAAATCCCTAGGTTAATATTATAGACTTTTATCGAGAAACCTCTTGGGGTTGTTATGTTATGTATCTATTATTTATTTGAGTGGTTTTTTTATTTTTATATAACAATCTTTACGAGGAATTGCTTCGGAAATATTGATCAGTAGGCTCAAGGAGGAGGATAAAAATGAACTGAAAAAAGTTATTTTAAAGACTTTCAAACAAACGGTTGTACGCCATTTTGTCAAAATTATTTGGATTAGAAATATGCGGTGTCAATGGATCTAAGCTGTGGGCCGAGATGACTGACAATATAAAATTTTCAGTTTAAGCTGAGTCCTTTTGTCGAATTCTAAAGGCCCACCTTTGTGACACATTATTCCTCAGACTTCTATAGAAATTAATCTTATTACTATTCTTCATTTTCACAAAGGTTACTTCTCCTCGATAAAGCAATAAATCTTTTGTATGATTCACTCGCAATAATAGAGTGGCCATGAAACTTTCCAATGATAATATCACCACAATTATATCATTATTTGTATTGTAGTTTATTCTATTTTTTTTTAAATGAATAAATAAGAAAATCAATCAAAAAATATAGTAAGGTGCTAGACTAATATATTTATGATTAAATATATACATACACACATGTGTACACACACACATACATACACACATACATACATACGTACATACATACATACATACATACATACATACATACATACATAAATACATACATACATAAAAACATACATATATACATACATACAAATTCTTCCAATTGCTAACAGGGAAGCATAGTGGGGGATGTATTGACTCATGTGTGTTGTCCTTGCTGCGGTCTGGTCCAAGAAGCCCAGGTTAAAAGTTCTATTTATTTATTGAGTGAAAGTTCCAAAGACAAGAACAATGTCTTTGGGTTCAACATTTTTTAAACTTATAAAGCTTTTTTCATTTATTATTTTATTTACAAACAGTTCAATTAATAATTGAGGTCAACCTCATAATCCATGTGTAAATTCACATTCATTCGTTGATTTTTTGTTATTTCTACTAATACGGAACAATATTTAAATTTGATATTCAAACATTTGCAGGAAATCAAAGAAGGGGGTCCAAGTGCCGGTTCAATGAACAGATGAAAAAATATCGTGTTGGAAATAGACCTATTAAGTTTGGAGAAGCTGAAAAAACAAATATATCTCATATTTTAACCACACCACGTTTGACTATTTTAATCATTACTTAATTTTCTGGTTATCTTTGAGAGGAAAAAACAATAAAAATTCATTTATAAAATTGTATTTTTTGGGTTTTTAAAGATTTATTTTATTCTTTCATATCCAAATGAGCTTTGCGGACAAGCCGAGGAGCTAGGACCCTATTATTCACGTTTTCGTTGCCTGCTCTGTTTAACAAACAGTCGTTTGAGGTGTTATCTAAAGAAATTGATAAAGACATACTAATTGTTTTGAAAATGCTTTCAATTTTGACTTCATGTTAAGTCTCTATTTTATTCTTTTGATATATTTGCGAGGGTTTGAATGGAAATGTGTCAACCACATAATAACAAGTTAATTTCAGTTGTCAAAAATCCTCCAATTAGCATTTGAAACTTGTGATTTCAGTTCAAAGATCTTATGTTTCCCTTGTATTCGAAGGTGCCTACACTGAAATGCCGAACACAAGTTATTTAAACATTTCTGATGATTTTAATAAAACATTTGAGGGTATTTTGGAATACTTATCATTAAGATTTGATAATATAAGAGTTTTAATTTTTTTCTTATAACTTTTTCTTATCTTTATTCACAAGCTTTTGGGAATTTTTTAGACAATAAAAAAAGTAGAATTTTCATTAAACCATATAAAAAGCAAACAGCGATTCATTGGCTTTTTCAAAAAGTTAAATAATTCTGAAAAATACCAAATTTATTAAAGACAACAATTTAATATTATTTTTTATTCAGCTTCTGTTTTTTTAGTTTGATATCAGTTTCAAAATAATTTTATTTAAAATTAAAAAAAAAATGATTTCAATTTCGTGGACAAGTCATTAACATTATTTCGTATTTTTATATTATTACTTATAATTATAAAACACCAATATTACGGAGTACAAAAATAAAAAAATTATTTTGTTATAAGTAACAAACAGAAGTTTGAAAGAACCACAGAGTTTTGTACGATTGCCTTATTGGGATCATCATTTAAAATAGACAATCTATCTGGGCGCAAACTCAACAAAACAAAAGTAGAATGGATTAATTTTAACACCTCCAACTTGGAACGAAAGAAAATGAGAAATCTCTTCTCCGCTCAAGAAAATTACTTTCTTTGCCTCCAACATCCTGCTCCATGGGCTTTTGTGACAGTTATTAGAGCAATTATTCATATCCGTGTGAAACTAAGCCAACAATTACGACGAGTTTAGAGTTTTGGGATTTTAAATGTGCACTAATTTAATATACATTTCAATTTGATGTAGTAACAAAGTAATATTTCACATTTCAAACTTACATTTTTATTATCTTATTTCTACTTCCGAGCTCACATACTTATCAGCTTATAATTCTCATTGAAGCTTTGATGTGTAAGTTAGCGGCCTGTTTCGATTGAAGGTTTTATTTAAGGCTTTTTTGGCCAATGTGGCGTTTTATTAGGGAAATCAAAAAATGAAGAAAAGGTATTCTTAATTGAATAATTGTTGTGTCGTGATCCCATTACGTTGTTATAAATGCTGTGGGATTTCAATGGTAAAGGAATCATCGCAACCTAATGTCAATTCCTGTTACTACCCATAATACTAGACCTTTAAGAATTGTTCCAAGGTGCTCAAACATGGAGGTTTTATGTTTAAATTAAGAAAACACAAGTGTGAGATAATCTAGAATATATCACAGAAAATCACACGAAAGTGATGATGAGAGCCAAATATGAATCATACATTTATGAAGAAGTGGAAAAGAATAAATAAATATTTTAAACCTTTCAAATACTTAGAAGCAACAAACTTCAAACCAGCCAAATCGATTTGTGTACACAACTCGTGGCATGGTGCACAGCGGACGGCTTGGCTATACGGAATGACTTCCATTCTTACTATTAGTGGCCATTGTTCCATTTAAAAAATAAATAATCTGCAATTTCACGTTCAAAAAAGTAATTATTTGTATTAACCACGTATTCACTTACACTGTTTTTTCATGGTAAAACATTGATGCTTTGAGTTTTGAAATGCAGCTTCAAACGTTTGCAAAAGGATCACATTTAAAATATAATGAGCTTTTCAACGATAATTGTTTCTAAAGTCATTTTCCAAAATGTTGAACGACAAAAATTTGAAATTTTGGTTCGTTGTTTTTCAATTAATTGGTCCCGGCAAGCTGGTACAAGGCCAGAAAGGAAGGTTGTGGAAAACTTGTGAGTCGTTTATGCATCATTCAAACAATCACCTATACAAAGGCTCTGATTAACTTTGAACAACCACCCATACAAAGGCTTTGATTAGATTTGAACAATCACCCATACAAATGCTTTGACTAGACTCAAACAATCACGTATAATATACCGAATTTCTTCTTAAAACAATGAAGCAATCTTTTTGATGTTTCCCGAAGCAATGTTTGAGAAATGCTTCTTATCATTTTAGACCACGTCATTTTCGTACACACGAACACAAACACGCATACAACAAAACACACCCCCACAAAAAATTTCAACTTGAGCCTGTTCCATCCCGCCAGTCTTCATGGATGAGTTGGACGCCCAGGACACGTGCATGAAGAGGAGGCCCATAAGGAACGACGACATGTCGCAAGATGACTACTACCTCGTCAACTCCGACAAGGACGACGGCAGCAAGAAGCCAGCCGAGTGTACCTTAGCCTTCAACTTCGGAGACCGTTTGGCCTCTCTGCTGGTCACCAAGTGGTGGTGCCAGCAAGCTATCCCTATTGTCTTCTTGGCTGTTTACAGCGACTGTGAAGGACGACGAAAAGGATTTTTGGTAAACTTTGTATTTTTCGTTTTTTGAAAAACGTAAAACGTTTTTTTGTGCTGATTTTGTTCGCGATAATCAGATAAATTTAAAGAGCGGTTTGAAAGCTACAGGAAAATAATTTTTTATAAAGAAACCAGTTTGAGGAATTATGTTAAACCTTCTCTAAAAGCACAAACCGCGATAGGGTCCTTCCAGCTCTTTCGGCAACTTTTGACTCGGTAAATCAAGATACACTGCCCAAACCATTTGATATTTTATGATGTTTCAAAAACACCGCATTAAAATGGTTCAAATACCGCCTAGATAAAAGATCCTTCAAGTTCAATGTGGAAGAACACAGAGGAATATAGCCAATTCTTCTGTAAAAGTCCCAAATAAGGTTTTCAGGCCTCTGGTGTTATTCTCGAGTACAATAAAGTTTGGAAACAATGCAAAGATAAGCTCGGTTTTTACCAGTACGCAGTTGATAGCCATTGTTTGAATGACTTGCAGAAAAAGATTTTTAAATATATTGATGCAACTCGGCGTATATAGGGGCCAAAGTTTAAGTGCAGTTTAATAAGATTTTTAACTGAATTGTGTCGTTCTTTTTGAATTGTTCTTTTGAGTTTTGGAGAAATGATTCATATGAAAAATTTTACAATTACAACTTCTCAATTACTCACAACACAAACTCATGCATTCGATACATTTTTGCAATCCTGTTTCAGGCACAGTTCAATTGCACCACTGGAGGAGCAATGACCGCCACCAGAGTGGACAGTCCTTCCTACTGTATGACCCTCTACCACTACAGAGGCCACATCAGAACGGGATATTTTTTTTCAATAGCTGTCACGGCCATGCATGGTTAGTGGAGCGGCTTGTGAAATGATGTTTGCTATGGCTTGTGAAGTGGTTTTATGAGTGGTTTTTGGAATGATTGTAATAGCAAAAGCTTCACTGTCAATTTTACTTTCAGAAATGTTTTCTTTCCCCGCTGGAACAATAGCAGCCGTCATCATTGGTGGATTGGTTTTGATCATGATTCTGATAAAGGTGGTTTGTGTCGTCACGGGCCATGACAACAAACTTCCGGAAGTTTGTTTTCCAGACGATGAAAACAAAAAAGAAATTTTGCTTGAGAATAATTCATGTGGTTACTTTTTTCCATTGAAAATTATTTCTGTTTATTCCACTTTTTTACAAATAATATTTTAAAGGTTCAGAGATGCGTTTAATGACTATCTTTAAAGTTTTGAGCCGTTTCTTCATTTCGATTCCAACGCCCACAGACAACAACACATCGAGGCTACCTCAGCAGCAGTTGACGGATGCTCTCCAGCCCGTCTGTAACCAGCTTTACGCTACACATCCTCCCTTCAGAACCCAAAAAACTTTTTCAGATGGATCTGTTCTGCCGAGTGCTTTCCACCACAGCAATTGCTGTAACCACCCGAACACACAAAACGCTTCCAGATGTCCCCACTCTTCTCCACCTATCTCACCAGCCTCGCACATCATAAGATACACCAGGTCACCTAGGTCGTCGTACGGTAACAACCTTTCACGAACTTCTTGCGACCCTCACTCCGCTAACGACTTCTCTGACGCCGATGACTTTCTTGACGCTTCCCTCACAGCATCTCCATCTTGAATGTTTTTCAAGTTTTCAACTAATATTTATTAATTAAAGCATTTATCTAGCGCCTTTTACTCGACCGTTCAAAGGCGCTTCTAAAGAAACGGTTTTACTCGCTGCCAAACTACTGGTGACTAAGCCACACTAGCACGGCTTCTATTCATCACTTAACTAACCCCTTTGTGCAACTCAAACCTGAACTTGACCAATAATCGAAAGTTGAGCTTCAGGCCTCACAGCGTAGCTAGCTAGGCAAGATGTTACGGACGATAGACAAGAAAGTTAAGATAATTAATTTATTGAAGTGAATTGAAGTGATTGCTTGCGTGCATGTTACTTGCATATATCAATTAGGATGATTCTATAAATTTTCAACTTTTGTAACTCCTCAAATGATTATCTTTCTCTATTTGAATCGTTTTCAACTAAGTTCAAAAGGATCGATAATGTTAGTGTATTTTATTTTAATATTCTTCAAATCCAATTGACTTTTCAGAAAGAATTTTTATTTCATTTTGTTCCCGAACAAAATTATTTTCGAATTTTCAATGTTTTTTCAAGATATTTCACCGAAGTAGTTGTAACAGTATCATTTATGTTCATGAGATTGGTTCAACTTACAGGTTCCACATTTGTTGATCCTATTGTGGTCTTAAAGGCTTTTTAAAAAATACCCTTTAGTCAAAACTTTTGACACGTTTGTCGAGAATAGTTAGACCACTTTTTCACAAGACTTATCTCTCGTGTTCATGGTCTTATTTTCTCAATATTTTTCATTTATTTTAGCAATCTAATCACTACACTTGTCAAGAGCCTCTTAACCACGCTTCAAAAGCACTCCTATGTTTTACTCGCTGCTGGGCAACTAGACTAAGCCACTCTGACACGGCGTTTGTTTTTCTTTGGATTTTCCGTTTTTTTTACTACTCAAACCTGAGCTTTGTTGGGACTCGAACTTTGAGCTCGTTAATCAATATGCTTGGTGCAGACATGTTACAAGAAAACTTTACAAGACATGGCAAAAATCAAAATATATTTAAAAAAAGTAAAATTTCCAAAAATCTTTTGTTATGAAATACCTAAAGGGATACTTGAAAGCAGACTTAACTATATGCTCAACTTAATAAATTAAAAAAACTAGAAGTGAATTTTGGCTTACAATTATACCAAATAACTAGTGAAAAATGTCTCATACTAGTAAGATAATTATTTGTTGAGAGTCTTAGAGAATTTATTTTTTTGTTTTTTTTTCTTCAACCATTTCCCACGTTCACAAGAAATTTTGCCCGGAGAATCCATCCCATAATTCTTCACCGTGTCTTTCCCCTTTGGCTTACTTGTCACTTCAAAAGGAATTAATTGTCCAATTCTTAAAATTTAATTTTAAAAGTTTCTTCATTTTTATCCGAAGCCAATACTTCCTTCAAAATCACAATGAAAAGCTTAGTTCACATTTATTGTTTCAACTTGTAATGATTTCATCTTTTGCGATATTTTCTAAGAAAAACAGCGCTTTTTCATTCTTTCACGTATTGACGTTTATTTTGGCATAACTTTTTTTTCTCTGATTTATCCAATAACACTACCTAAGTAGTCTGCTCACACAACAATGAGGTCGTCACCCTGGTGTTTTTTTGCTTTCAGCCCCATGTGTTTAATAGCGAACTTCCGTTTGACTTCTATTCTGATCCATTCTAATCAAATCATTTGTAAAACGCCTTTTATCATTTTGTTCAGCGGCACTACCATGTAAAAGGTTTGACTTACCGTGGTCTACTAAGTAACTAAAACACTCTAGCATGGCGTTTGTTTTTTACTTTAGTTGCCGTCTTTAAAACTCAAATCTGAGCTTACTATTCAATCTCAAGTTAACAAAAATAGTCAGCGCGATTGTTCAGAGTTAAGTTTTGTCACTTAGGAGTGACTTCATTATCCTCTCATTGCTTTCCTCGCTGAAAAAAGGTTTCGCACTCACTACTAGCAAAGGTAAAAATAGTTTATATTTAAAAAAATTCAATTACCATATAAACAATTCAAATTTTTATTAAAAGTTTCATTCAAACTCAAATATTTTTCTACCTTGAAAACCATAATTTTCTATTGTCTGGTGTTGAATAGGTTCATAGCATTGGATTTTTTCTCAAACTAGTTCAGATTCTTATAACCTTCTCTTAAAAATCTATTTCCTACTTTTTGAAGTTTGTCGAAATTTTCTTAAAAAAAACACTGCAAAATTCCATAATCTTTAAAAAAATTGAGCAAAAATTTGTTTGCTTCGTTACCTCATCATCTAAGAGAGAGTTAACGTCTCCGAAAGAAGAGAGACGCTCAATAGTGCATGCCAATGACCAGTTTTCGCTGGGTATTTATTTGAAAATTAGCGTGAAAACTTTTAATAATCCTAATAAAATAGAAAAAAAGTTTAATTTATAAATAAAATAAATAATATTTTAATCTTCAAGACACTTCCTATTAATATGACGGCTTCTTCTGAAGTTTCTGAAGGAAAGTGGATGCTGGGAGGTAAGGGTGTTTCGAACACTGAACGACGTCTAGCTTGAAGCCACTTTCTCACACCACTAACACAAAAAAACCTTAAGGCAAGCGAAGAGCGAAAAACAGAGCTTTGAGCTTTGGAATTTCTTTGAGTTTACAACAATGTCTTTCCATTATTCTTTCATCTTGTATTTGATCCTCAAAGAGTGAAGAGGTGTTCATTTATTTACAGATAGCTTCAATAATATTCGGACATTCGATTTCAAATCATTTTCATACTCATGCAACCAAAGTCAATGGAACAAAAAAAAATTAATAAAAAAATAATAAATAAATAATAATACTAATAATAATAATAATATAAGCTTGACCACTGTAGATGTGTTTTTAATTCTGGATCAGTTGGAAATGTTTAAATACCGAAACTATCAACCAATAAAAACATCAACTTAATAATTGAAACCGAATTTTTTTTAATAAGATTTTTTGTCTCGTGTTAACGGGAAGGATTATTGTGGAGATCTTTCCTACTTTTCCTACCAAGTACCCATTTTATATTTGCTTTCTTCCATATTATCCTTGATCTTATCCACTTGTTTTTAATATTATTTCTCAATGATTGAATTTATTCATAATGTTTCAATAAAATTAAATTAAAAAAAAATTATTGACACTCTGATGAAAGATAACTACAAACACTATAGATGAGTGGAAAACAACAAAAACGTATTCATTTTATACATAAAAACTCTATATATGAAATCCTTTGTACAACAACTGGGATGGCAGCACTAAGAGGAGGAATAAAGTGTATATTCTTCAATTGTTTGGAAATCATAAATAATTATTTAAAATATTTAAAAAAAAAATAAAACATTTCAAAAGTGGTGAATTTGTAGGAAATTTTTAAATTTTTGCCTCACCTCCACCCGGCGCTAATTCGGAGTTGTCAGCTGAAAAGCGCAGACGAAGTGATGATATAATTAAATGAAATGATCAAAACGATACGATTGATTATCATTATTGATAGTTCTGAAAGTGATAAGGCAACGTTCGGAGGATTTTTCAACACGGACGCAGTTCCTAAGTTAGGTGAACAATGAAATACATTAAGAAACCTGTGATAGACTTGCATACCTGGTAAAACCCCAAATGGTCATTGTGATTAGCCCGGTACAATCCAAGTTGTTTGTACGTAATATTATTACTATATATATTATTTAAGGTTGTTGTGATAACAAAGATCGGTAAACCTGAAATAGTTTTAAGAGCTGGAGAACCGAAAAGTACAAAGTTACGTTGAATCGCTTATAGGATATTCATCCACTTGAACAAGCGTTGCTTTGCAACTCTCTGGAGTTAACGCAACAAGAAAAACATCATAATTCGTAATTGATATAAAATATCAGAGCAAAAAATATTCAATTCGCAAAAGCTTTCAATATTACGTGATACACTTGATATTGAAAATATAATATACAAACCCTCGTTACACATACTTCCTAATTGCATGTACACAGAAATTGGCGGCGAGAAAATAAAAGGATGAAAGGTGAAGAGAGTGAGGTGACACGGGCATTGGATTAATGGACGACGAAAAGTGGAAAATGACGCACAGGCGGTGTTATAATTTGAAGAAACTAACGCATCCTAACCCATATTGTGGTACAGCTAGCCTAATGGGTCGAACTACTTTCCATGAATAACAAATAAATAAATATTCCAATAAAAAGCGCTTGAACGATTAATAAAAATTTTGTGATCAAACAAAAAGCGTAAGGTTTACAAATGAGAAGGCTTAAATCTGCCACTTGCAATGAGACAAAGTTGAAACAAAGAAGAAACTTCGAAACTAACTCAAAAAATAATTCGCTTATGAAAGTAAATGGATGTGAATAAGAAAACTCGGTTAACTTTCCAACGCACTCAAACAATAAGCAGGCCAGCCACAACGACGCCACAAGACGACACAACGACGCCACAAGACGACACTAGACGCAAACAAAATAATTGAAACGATTAACTTTTAGTGGCTAATAACACAAATAGCAGTGCGTACGAAATGGACGAACAAGGGGTACGTGTGAAGACTGACTCTCAACCAGGTGCTTGAGATGTTGTCGATGTTGCGTGGTTGACGAGGAAGAGGCGCAATGGTTTTGAGGTGATTGGATTGGTGGTTCGGATAAGTGTTTGAGAGATGAAGAGCAAAGTGAAGCAAGTAGAAACATATGAAGGTATGATGGAACTTACGTCAAAACCATGCAAACAATGATTGAGAATGTTTATAAAAATAAGTATTAATAAGAAAAAGCGAAGGGCCTTTGAAGAAGTCTAACGAACAGATGCATGAGCGATAAACGAATCAGAAAAGACATGAGAATACTATGTCTACACAATTCAACAAAAACGCGAAACAAAGAGCGACAAAACTATGGAAAGCTTTTGGTCATCAATCGCTGAAGGGTGGTTGGAGAGAGGGAAGAGAAGGGAAGATGGATGGAGCGTTTAGAAGAAAGGTGGGCCTCTGACACCCACTCATCTGGAAGACTGCATGGGGTGGAAGAGTGGTGGAGTAGTGGTCAAGTGGTAGTGAAGTGGTCAAAAAATGGATTTCGTGAAAAATTATTGAATAAAAATTTGGCATAAGAGTAATTGTATACTAAGGGCGAAACATTTTTTATGCGAAAAACGTACAAATAAATAAAAAGAGGAACTTAAATAACTGTATTTATCGAGAGAAAAAACAGATGTACATCTATGTAAGTGGATAGAAAGATGAATAAATAAATGAATAAAACTCAAAAAGATATCAAAGGAATTGAATGAATGAGTGGGGGGAGAAGTTCTGCAGTCACCTGTTTGGTGGAAACCACTGTATGAGGAAGGACAGTTGGTTGTTCTGGTCCAGGCGCTCTCCAATCACCTTGAAGTCACATAGTTATATTAATAAGAATGACTTACAAACAAAACAATAACGCCTGACACAGATGGCGTATTTAGATAGACACACACTAAGTGATTACACTCTAGGGCCTTTTAAAGCATCCGATATCACCTTGCTGGTGAGTGTTGCAAGCATGCCAGAGGACTTGGTGGCGAGGAGGGTGCTGGAGGAGAGATTGGTCATGTGCTGCTGGATGCAGTTCATTGTGGGAGAGTCAAATATGTCCTTTGCCTCTGCTGTGTTCATAATGGTGACGTCTTCATTGGTGTGTCAGTGTAATTTGTGAGAATATGTACCAGAAGCTGTTTTATTGAGCATTAAAATTATTTTTGAAATTTATGAGTGTGAAAAGATTTTTAGTTGAAAATTATAAAGAAAACTATTGCGTAACTGTTTCTTGTGTTCATTTTCCTAGCTTTGCGTTTTGAAAACTTTCCATGCTTGCCAACAATGCCTCCTTTGTTCCCCTTCTTGTTCCATTCTCCTTTCTTCACTGGTGGCAGAGAAGAAGTAAAGTGGCGGTTGATGTGCCTATTGAGCATGCATTGAGAAGTGAATCTTAAGCCACAATTGTCCACTATACACCTATAAGGTTTGTTTCCGAGATGGCAAATGACATGTTTTTCAAGCCATGAAAGAAGAGTGGAAGGTTTGTTGAAAACTTTGCAGCCTACCCAACGACATGCAAACTTGAGCTGTTCCTTAACACTTCGTTTTTTGGGTTGTTGAGACTTGATGTGGGTGACAAGAAGGTGGTCAAGAAGTTCACTGAAAGGAACCTCTTGCATGCAATCCACCCACTGGCACTTCAGCAAATCCTTTTCTTCATTGCCTGATGCCTCCCTGAAAGACTTTGAAGACAAGTTAATGGCCAACTTGACGCTTTTTGAGTCAATGCATAATTTTTTGGAATTTATTGGAAAATTTAATGCGTCATTGCTTTTCCGTTTGTTGCCTTCACTTTTCCTTCTCTTTTGTTTCTCTTTAGAGCTAAGTGAATCTGAGCTTGAACCACTATTGAAACAGATTTTGTTTAAATGAGTGTTCTCTGACAGAGGAGTGAGGCTGTATGATAACGATAAATCCTCGTTTATAATATTCATATCATCTTCCTGTTTTAGAGAATCGAGTGATTGAGTGACTTCTAAGTGAGATATGAAATCTCGTTGGTTTACAAAATGTTTGGCGATGTTAAGTTCGGAACTTTGAGCTGATGAACACTCCGATGTTTTTGAAGAACATGAATTTGGAGAATCTACGGAACAGTTGAATAAGTTGGAATCTTGAGATTTCAGCAGCTTCACGTTTGATGCATCCAAACTTCTTCTGTTTACATTGATTAGTTATTATTTCAACATGTTTAGAATAAATATTATGCATACAAAAATTCTTGAAAAGATTAGAAAATATTTTATACCGTGAACTTGCCATTTTGACTCCAGTTATTCAAATTGGATAACTATATTTCCAAATCATTGTAAATATATTCAAAAAAACATTTAAATTCAGGTTATTGAAAAATAAAACCTATGACATACCAATACTAATAAACTACTTCGATTTCTTAAAGATCCAATTAAATGCAGCTCGTGTCTCAAAAAACACACGTTTATATTATTTATAATTAATTTATTGAAATTTTTTTAAATTAATTAAAATTTTATTGAACGTTTTGCTTTATTTCTCAAAATTCATAAAAATTAAAACATATTGAAAAACATTATAAGTAAATTACACAACCTCCATGAAAATGTATATCAATTAAGCATAATTGATTTTTAATAAGTTTTGTTTAAAGAAGTCGAAATTTGTTTTTAAATTAAAACTACTGATTTTTCAAATTGCAATCATGTTTAAAAATGTTACCTATTTTATATTATAATGTTACTTTTAAGAATGTCTCTTTCTCTATGAAAGGATCATGCCGCGTTCTAAACGGAGTTCATTTTCAGCCCAGATGCGATCTCTTAACCGGCAATCAAAGAACAACACTTCATGTGTAACATGCAATGATTCGGATATATCAGAGGTTGTCATCAGATGTCTTCCAAGTATACACCCTCAATCGTGTCAATAAAAATTGATATGAAAAAAAAAAAAATAATAACTTATAATTATTTTTTTCAACAGAATGAGTCTATATCGACTGATAAAAATTCTATAACCGAAGATAAATCAGTTGATAGTGGTCCACGCAAAGGTAGACCATCTAAAAAGTCTGCTACTCAGACGAAATTCAACTTCAACTTTTCTAATTACCTCAAGGTTGGGAGTTATCAAATAAATAAATAGAATACAAAACATAATTTATACTTTACTCAGTGTAAGTTCTTTTTCTCTGAAATTATTTAAAACTATTTAAAATCAATTTTTATGATTGCAAAAAAAATATAAATTACAAATCTTCATTGTCATTGTAGGAAAAGCATGGAAGGCCCATTTTTGGAGTACAATTCAGTGAAGTGTACAAGGCTGATGAGCCTCCCTTGTTTGCAGCTGTTGGAAGCAATCAAGTAAGGCTCTCATTACCTTCCTGCTATTATCTACATTTTTAGATAATCAACTTATAAATGTCATTTTATTATATTCATTATGAGAATAGAAAAAAGTCATTATGGTTGAATCATCAAGGTGACCATATATGAGTGTGAAAGGAACAGCCCTCATATCAAACTTCTCTCGGCCTATATGGATGCCGACTCAGATGAAAACTTCTTCACCTGTGCATGGAGTTATGAGCAAGAAAGCGGCTTGAGTTTGGTAGCAGTGGCTGGGTCCAGAGGCATTATCAGAATCATCAGTCCCTGCTCCAGACGATCTGTGAAGGTGAGTTGTGGGAAGGCTACCCAGAGTGCTGTGGCTTTTTGTGCAATGTTGATTTTTCATGCAATCATAGAGAATATTAAATTGCCAAAAGCATAGCTTCAAGTTCTTGGATTACGACAGGAAAAAGGTGGAGAAATATGGAAAAGTGAATAATAATTGTGGCTCATGATAAGTGTTTTACTGAATTATTTGGTCTTCTCTAGTCTGCTTGTCGGTAGGGCTGAAAAGCTACTCAGCATTGTATGGGAGGTCCATTGTATGGTTGAGTCATGTTGCGTTGTGAGGTGGTCACCAGGAGATTGCACTTGATGATTCTTTGAACTTTTGATGTTCCCTTCAAGTATTTGACCATGACTGCTTTTGAAACTAGTGATGAGAACTGTAACACAGGGCTCGAAGCCTTATAAACGCATTCTGGGAAAGCAAAAGCTTTTTGTAACCTCAGCAACAGTATTTCACCTTGGAGCATCAAGCAACAGTGTTCATCTTTTCCCACGCACCTTAAAAACTTCCCACACACCTCTGAAACTCTTCTCACCAAATTGACAAAACTGCCCATGATGAGTGTGTCAATGCCTGACTAATTGAATTGTCACTGTAGGAAATATGAATTTTAAGTAGAATGTTTGTTCCTTATAACTCTTATGACCCTGTTAACCTTTGCACAGAACCTGATTGGCCATGGCTTGTCCATAAACGAGTTGCGCTTTTCTCCCAAAGACCACAATATTCTTGTTTCTGCTGGAAAAGGTACCACTATATAATACTAGGATTCAAATATTATTTATAGTCTGTCGCTACTCGCCCCAAGTTGTGATCTGTGTTCAGTTTGAATACTAGAGTCATTATCAAGAGTTCAACATTTCAACTCAGTTTATTTGAGTTAATTTTAGCTTTATTAGTTGAAAATTGAGATCAGCTTGATTCGTAATAAATTAAATTACTCTAATTGAATTAAATTAAAATCGTTAATTTTCAGTGAACTAACTTTTTTCTGAAGATACTTTCAACATAAATCTAGTTGGCTTTAAAACTCCACAGGGTTAATAACGATATAAGGATATTCGTATTTTCACTTGAAAAAATAATTTTTTTAATAAAAAATTCATAGAATTCACGATCTGACCACCCCCTCCCCAAGACCACACCCTCCGTTTGTGGAACATCAGCACTCTCACGTGCATTGGCATCTTCGGAGGCGTGGAGGGCCATCGTGATGAGCTCCTCAGCGTCGTATGTTCCCTTGAAGTGCCTTTAGAACTTGCAGCCATTTACGCTAAGCACTCATATCGGCAGTACAACGTTCCTAGCACGTGATAATGAGAACGCAACGTTTGATGTTCACTCACTTCTGAAAACAACAGCATCCACTTCTTCATAACAGCAACAACATCCACTTCTTCATAACAGCAACAACATCCACTTCTTCATAACAGCAACAACATCCACTGCCTAACAATGACAACAACCATACAGGATGTGGACATGAGTGGTCGTTGGCTCATCTCTTGCGGCATGGACCACTCTTTCAAGGTCTTGCTACTTCTAATCCTTCTTACCACTTAGCAACTTCTTTCATGGTTTGAACTCGACATTGAATTTGACCCTTTTCAACGTGCTATTTTCCAAACCTAATGAGAATCTTTTAATTAAAGTTAATTAAAAATAATTTTAACTAGAAATTATAAAATAATTATTAACTAGAAATTATAACTTAAATATCAATTTAATATACTCATTTATGATTAGAAGATTTGATTTCCAAAATCGTTGACCAACGATTTTGATTGGTGTGATGTCATATTGAAGTACCACGCAGATATGGCGCTTGGACCACCCGGACATGAAAGAGGCCATCAGGAGATCCTATGAGCATGATCCTACAGACAAGAAGCAAAAGTGAGCAAGTGGTGGTTGTAATGGTTTTGGAGGTTGTGGAGTTTGTAGTTGTGGTGGTTGTGGAGGTCGTAGTTGTGGTGGTTGTGGAGGTCGTGGTTGCGAGTTTGGTCGTAGGAGTTGTCGTGGTCGTCATGTTTGTGGGGGTCATGGTCATTACTGCGGTCGTTGTTCATGCATACCTCCATACATTCCTCCATACATCCATACATTCCTCCATACATCCATACATACCTCCATACATTCCTTCATAGATCCATACATACATAACTTTCTCCATCCACACATTGTTTTCCCTCATAGACCATTTGTGACCTTTTGCCACCATCTGGCCGACTTCACCACTCGTGACATCCACAACAACTATGTTGACTGCGTCAGATGGTGGGGAAAGCTGGTGCTTTCAAAGGTTAGACGGCGCTTTTGGCGGTGCTTGTGTGCGCTTACAATGACCGCTGCAACTTCAACTAGAGTATATTTTTGGCATGTAGGGGGGCTCTCAGGTATATTTTCTTACTTATTTCTTTTAAAATTCTTCACTCATTCTTCACCCTAACAACTACCGTTCAACAATTCACCCACCTTCTCAGTCGTGTGACAACAACATTGTCTGCTGGAAACCTGGCAAGTGCAACAGCCTGGAGGATTACTTTTTCAAGAACACAGAAGGAAGCAACACAACCATTCTGCACAGGTGTCTGCCACTGATTAGTTGCAGTAATATTAACTTTTCTTTGTTTTTATCATCTTTATTTTTTCATTGTTTCCATCAGATTACTTTTTTCATATATCTACTCTAGTTTTTTCAAGTCGCTCAGCAATTTGAGCTTATTTTCATTGGTATTTAAGTAAAATATAATATACCAAACAGAAATCCACTTTTTGAAATTTATTATTTTAAAGTAAATATTTTGTTAATTTTTAATAAATTTTCAACTAAATTTGCAGATTTGAATTCAAGCTTTGCGAGATATGGTACATGAGGTTCGCGCTAGATTTCAAAGGAAAGGTACCCTTAGTATTTTCAAAGAACCTTTCATTTGCTTTTCAAACCCTTGGTCTCAGTAGAGTCTGTCAATGCGGGGTTTATGATTCAAATGTGAGGCGCTATTACGCGCTTTTGGTTTAATGCAACTTCACACACCAAGTTGTTCGCCGTGGGCAACCAAGTGGGCCAAATAATGGTGTGGGACCTAGACATGGACGACCCCAGAGAGTCCAGGTTGGGAACCGATTATCATTTCGAATTGTATTGCCTCAGACTATATGAATAATTCATGAATATCAAATTGAAAATGGAGCAAGGAACTCGAGCAATTAACTGTTTTGCAACTCCACCGCCACAGCGGCATCACCCTGTCGCATCCCAAGTGCACCTCTCCAGTCAGACAAGTCTCCTTCAGCAAGGATGGCACCATCTTAGTGGGGGTGTGTGATGATGGCACCATATGGAGGTGGGATCGTAAAGAAATCACCTCCTCTTCTTCTTCCTCTTCCTCTTCACCTCCATCTCCGTCTCCGCCTTCCGTTTCTTCTTTATCTTCATTTACATCTGTTAACAATTCTATGGAATAATTTATTTTTCAGTCCAATTTTTAGAGATTTTTATGAGCTATAATAAAACAACTACAAAAACTCCAAACTAAATGGGCAAGGGAGATAAAATTATTGTTCGTGGATGGGTTTGATTTAATAAATTTTAAAAAACAAATTTTTAATTAAAAGTATATAAATGTAAAAGCCCCCAAATGTTTAAAGAAAAAATTGTTCAAAAAAAATATCGACGTAGATTGTTAAATAAATATGAAGCGCATCTAAAGATTTTCAAATGAATAGGTAAATCACAATCCTAATCCTCATCCTGTATATTACTTAGGTGCCTGTGTTTACGGTTCGGCGACTTTGTCTTGTCTATGAAATTGTGTTCAGCAATAAAATCAAATAATTATTAACAAAATTTTATTTTCCAGGTTTTGAAAATGACAAAAATAATTTTTGCTATACTCCTCATTGTTATTCAAGTGCAGGGTGGCCGTTGGGATATTTGCAAACTGTGTGATTGCAATGAAAGAACAAAAGAGATAATTTGTGAAAAAACTTCCTCCATCTTTATGCTGGAAATTCCCGCGGTCTACAAGACTTTAAGATTTCACAACAGTATGATGGAAGACTTTAAAATTCAGTCTGGACAAGGGATTGAAAGAGTATTTGTGAGGGGTGGTAGACTAGCCATAAAACATTTTGATCTGAGCGATTTCAAAAAACTAACAGAATTACACTTCTTGCAAGTAAAACTGAAAGTCAGTACCATAAAATTAGCTAGCCAGGATGTTCATGTATTGGTTATTGATGGTTGTAACTTGACTGTGGCCGACAAGCCGATGCTCATAGACACGTTTAAGCTACTTCCAAATTTATTTTTCCTCTCCTTAACTGGTAATAAGTTTGAGGAACTCTCAGAAGATATGTTTGAACCCTTAAAAAAGCTCCAAATTTTAGAATTAGATAACAATAAGCTCAAAAAAATCCCTTCTTTTCTAAGTTTTCAAGCTCTTGAAAACTTTGATATTACAGACAATTTCTTAACCAGTTTTCCTGACGACCTATTAGCAAACACAGCAAACAAAGTGCGTAACTTTGAAATAGGAAAAAATAACTTCAACACCATTTTCTTTGACTTCAGTCCTTTCAAATCTCTTAACTTGGTTGAGCTCGGAGAAATGTCTCTTTCCTGTAATTGTAAATGGTTGTCTTCTCTCAATGTCTCTGTCATTCAACCAACTAACCAAAAGTGAGTGAAATACCATGATCATTTCATTAAAGTTAAACTTATGCTTCGTTTTGATTGCAATGTATTTAAGTCATATTTTTATCTGTAATAATTTTTTAAGCTTATTTCTATTTATTTCTATCTATACATAATAAAATAGACAGTAGAAGTTTGATTAAAATTCTTTTCAATGTTTGTTTAACTTTTCTCATCATGTGTCAAGAGTGCCTAACTGAAAACCTAAGACTGAATATATTAGAGAATCAGCTACAGAAAGAGTGGAGGGAGAAATTACTGAAAATAAACTAAAGTATGAAAATGATGAATAAAATGAAAGATTAAAAAGTAGGAGGGGTCAGGTATCTGACTTGTTCAAACGTCTTATCCGCTTCAGCCCATTACCAGGTTAAGCTATTGTTAATTTTAACAATGTAGGAGACTAACGTTAAGTGTGGGAAATCACTTTGAAAGGTACCCGAAATTGCCTTAATACCATTATGGCTTCATATGAATTCAACGTAAAATAGCTTAAGAGAACATTTTTCCGCAATAAAGTGAATATTTCAAAGCCTTCGATTCTAGATTATATGCATGTAGACATTGTTCAAAGTCTTTGCTTGATGTCAATGTTAAAATTCATTCGATTTTAATGTTTAGTTCAGAGAAAAAAAAGTTAGACTTTTCTATACATTAGAAGTACCATTTGAAATTTTTCAAAAATTTAGCAAAGGCTTCATTAGCAGTGAGATTAATTATTCAGTCAGAATATCCAAAAAAATTTGTTTGTTTTTATAATTATCATCATTTTTCAGATGTCATAAATTGGTTGATGGCGTAATGGAATCTACCAACATCACCTATTCCGACTTCGCAAAAAGTTGTTCTGAGACATATAACGAGGCCGATGATGACAAAAAGACCGGTGATGGCGGATGGATGGTCAGCAACACGGATCTTTCTCACACCAACGATGGGACGGACAGTCCCAGGACTATTTACGTGGTGTTGGCTTTCATACTGGCCATTCTGGTCATTGCTCTGGTGGCCTTCATTGCAAACAAGCTGTGGCAGTCTCACAAGCGGAGTTCTCAAGCGAAGCAGCAGGTGAAGTATAGTGCAGTGTACAAGGAAACCACGGAAGCTCATCCTGCTTCTGCCAAGGCCTAACCACTGCAACGTGCTGATGGGGACGTGGCTTGAAGGCTTGGTGGTTTGATCATTTATAATGCTATTTCATTACATTGATATCTGATGTATTCAACGGTTGTCTTATACATGTGTTAAGTTATGTTGACGAGTGGGACAGCCACGTGTGAAATTCCATTCTGATTATTGCTCGCGCAACGACGCTAGCGTGCTACTACTCACGATATGCTTCGACATTTACTCAATGTATTTTCATAAATTTATATCGTTTATTCCAATGTTCGTTCCATTTATTTGATTCATTCAGTGCTCTATTCTTTGCTGTGCCTGCATTCTATCTTAGGATTAGTGCTATTTTTTGGCAACAGATAAAATATTTTTCTTTGAGCCAGAAAGCATAATCATTTTCAACATCGTTAGTTTCTAGCTTGGCTTGCTGTATCATGACTCCATTCAAGTACTCATTCCGCCACTAAGCAAAAAACTTTTCTAAGCGCAGCATTTAAGCTATTTCCGCTTCAAATCGCCTGTTCGAACGTGACTTTGCTTGAACTGTTCGTGCTTCCTTCCAAGCCTCTTCAAAGCATCAATATCTCAGTGATATAATCAACATGATGGCTTGATAGTTTGATTATTTTTGCAAACTTCTTTATAGAACAATTATCTTCATTTCTTCATGAATTTTAACTGAAGTATCATCTCACTGTCCTCTTTATCGTTTTCTCTACTCACAAGAATGCCAGCTCGGCTTCTCGATAAACCATTTCCACAATTCCATTTCGTACGTCTTTTTTCTATAATTCTTCTATTTTTTCATTAAGTGATAAATTTACTCTTGTACTTTCAACATTCAAATCTGGAATTTTCCTTTCATCCTTTATTTTCCTACTCAGTGCTTCGTATCAGTGTTGCGTTATTGGAATCATGCGTTTTGATGATTTCAAAGTTCCATGGGAATCCATCCTTAAACTGGTGTTGAAATGTCTTGGTGCTCCCGTTCTAGTTTCCTCGATCGAACCATCCATTGTGGTAAAGTAATTCTATCAGCAATGCCTTTCTTCTTTCAAGGTTGCTTCAAGTTTAACGAAATGAGGTTTGAAGAAGTTTCTTTGGTTTTGTAACTCATTTTTCATTTTTTGATCGTTCCAACGGAAGTCTTATAATGTCTCATTGAGTTCTCAAAAAATTATAAAATCTCCATTCCGGTTGTTGATCATTAAAGTTAGTGCAAATTTTTCATTTTTAAATTAAGCGAAAATCAA
>OX387247.1:9526362-9538862 GCA_947562095.1 Branchellion lobata
TTAAAAAATATTAATTTAAAAAAAAATTAATTTTTAATTTCTAAAAAATATTTTTTTAAAAAAAGAGTAATTCAAAAAAATTTAATTTTTAATTTCTAAAAAATATTAATTTAAAAAAGATTAATTTCAAAAAATATTTATTTTAAAAATTATTAATTTAAAAAATGAAGTTTTAAAAATGGCATAACGTTTTAAACGGAGGAGGGTGAGCAACACAGGCACCTGACCAAATTGGCCGTTGTTATGCTAGGGTCGTCCTTAATGAACTAATGTGACCACCTTTCAAAAAACCGAAAACTTTCGGTAATGCTGAATTTCGTAGTGAAATTATTCAATTTATTAAATTGTAGTTTCGACAAAAAGAAATTTTATTTTGAAGTTGAGAACTTTGCGACACCCTTACTGTATGGCTGAAGTTAAGACTTTAGGTTGAAAGCGTTATTCAAGGCAAAATTAACTTACAACAAGAAAACTATGCAGAAATAATGCCTCCAAAAGACTTTAGACGCAGACCTTTGATAGTGCTCCATACATGAATATTACATTTGACCTATTTCGTATATTTCTTTGTAATAGTTAAGATGAAATAATTTTAATTTATTATATAAAAATATAAAATATAATTGGAAAATACTGTTTAAAATATAAATTTATATTAAATAGACATATAAACTGGTTTAAGACATTAAAATTAAGAACAATAAGACAACGAGGGAATAGTTGAATGTGATAAAATATGACATCTGAATGCTGTGCACAGGTAATTACGCTGAGCAATAATACGAAAGATAAAAATTTGACTCATAAAACAAAGGTAACAGCATAAAAACGCAAGTGGAAACTCATTGTGGATTCCATAATATTTTGAATTAGATGAGATTATTTAGTTTTTTTATTTTTTTAAATATTGAAACAGTCTTTCGTGAAGTAGCTTAATTGCTATTTTAATTTTTTGGACATAACTGAAAATAAGTTATATTTATATTTATATCCTACTTGAGAGTCTGAACAAAATGCTTGGAGGCGCTTTAAAAATTCTTTAATTACATTAGGTTAGCCTACTAAACATTTTTTGAAAGCTGAGTTTTTATATAGAATGATTTACATTCGTCATAAATAAAACTTATAAACAAAATGTTATTTTTAAAAATCCATATACATATACGTAATTTCATTAGATTAGTTAACAATGTTGAAAAAGTAAAATGAAATGAAATAAAAAGTAAACGCTCTCTGCATGAATGGACATTTCCAGATGGGTCTGTTCAATTTCTCACGCTTTCAAACAACACAAAACACGAGGACATGTCAGCATGCTTTTACGAGCCTGTAACAAATTTCAGCATCACCCGCACTAAAAAGTGACCCTGATGAATGTTATGATTGAAGGACGATTGGAGCGGTTCCGGCACCACTAATGACCAAATTGATCCTTATTGCGGCGTGAAATTTTTATTATTGAAGCATTTCCGAACTTAAAGTGAATGAACTCACAGTGCCTCAAACGCAAAAACAGTTGTGGTAACTGAAGCTCTCTGATGTTTGACTCAATGACAACCCAATTAGACCAAAAGATACGCCTTTATAAAGCCGACAATAAAGATTTTTGGTTATTTAAAAAATTCTAAATAATGTTCAGAACAAAGATATTGCCGCAACTAAACTGCTTGATTCTCTTTGGAAAGCTTCCAAAGAGAAAGTCAATAAGCAAATAAGGAAGAATAAAGCGGCATCGACCACGCTTTACGCTTCAGTGCTGCAGCGCCTTTGATATGTGCGTGTGTGTTCAAGCTTTTTAGAATACAATAGTGCCACCAACACATCAAAGAATTTTGATTTTATTAAAATACTTTGGTAAATAATAAAACTATAAAAAAATTTTTTGTATAGATACAACTATGTTGTATAGAAATGACTAATTAATAGAAAAAAATAATAACTTCCTAATATAAAAATAACTATTGAATATTAAACCAAAATTATATTTGGAAAATAATTTTAAATTATAAAATCAATTGTTATTCAAGATAAAAGCGTTCATTTCAATTGATTTATTAATTACATAAAACTGCAGGGTAGAAGTCAATTTCATACACAGCCGAAACTCCTACGGGCTTCCGTGTAGCAGGAATGAGACAAAGGTGTAATAGAGAGTGATTAGGGGAATCAATAGGTAAGAGGCATGTGTAGGTATTGATCAGCGCATCAGATACACGAATAAACTCTTAACAATGCGATGCTCTGAAGCCTTCGGAAGTTCTCTTCCTAACGACCTTTCAAAGTTATCGGCGGTGTTTTTTTTAATTCAGCATTGAAGCTAGACGGTTTACTTTTCTACCGTAGCGTCCAAATGTTGAAGCCTTCTCGAACGTTATTCCAAAAAGCTGGAATTAAAAAAATATTGCAACCAACTCAATGCATGTAAACGCATCTTTTACTCTCCTGCATTAAAACAACTTTGTATGTTTGACTTACAATGAAATTTAATTTTCGAAAAATGTTATATTTTATTTAAATATTTTAATGTTTTCTTTTTTAGGTCGACTATTTGCCGTGTTTTTGTAACATTTCCAGCATATGTCTGGACTTGATCTAATAAAGACTATTAAAAAAAAGAGGAGAATAAAAACATAAGATTTGGATTTTGAAGCAACTCAACGAACTTTTGAATTGAAGTTAAATGTGTTGATTTATTATTTAAATTGAATAGACCAATATAATTATTGTGAGTTGAAATTAAATGAACAATGAATAAAACTTTTGAAAATTATTTTTAGAATTAAATTCATAATAAAAACGAAATATATCCCGAATGAAAAAAAGTGTTGAAACGACAAGATGTCGTGCGATAATTATAATTACAGGTTCTTTTGAGGATTCGCTCATTGTTTGCAGATTGCTGCTTGGAAGATGAGCAGGCAACACAAACGAACAGTTTTTTTGTCCTTTTGCATTATTTCTGTGTCTTACTCGAATAGTGGCTTGAAATGCACACTCTTTGTTGGAAAAAGTAATTAGACTTTGAACATTTATTGACACATCTAGTTACAAACCTACTTTCATAGTAACCCCCTTGCTCCCGTTGAGTATTCCGAAATTAAATACTTCGTTAGAGATTTTCAATTGCTTCAAAATCTAATAAAACATACTCGCCCATCCAAACACCACCATGAAATACAACTTCCTTTTGACACCACACGCATCCATGACACCACACGCCTTCATGACACCACACGCCTTCATGACACCACACGCGTCCAAGACACCACACGCCTCCATGACACCACACGCCTCCATGACACCACACGCCTTCATGACACCACACGCCTCCATGACACACAAGCTGATGCGCTTTAAAGACTGAGAAGCACTTGAAAAGTCAAGTTGCTGCTGAGCTGTTTTGGAGATGGTGGCATGATGTCATGACGACAATAATGACGATGACGACGACGACGACGACGACGACGAAGACGACGACGACGATGCTAATGATGGTGGTGATGATGATGAAAAACTGGTGTTGAAAAAGTTATAATCTTTATTTTTGGATCGATCCTCTGCGTTGAGAGCTTTCAGAACAAAGGGCGCCTCCTCCCTTGTTTGATCCGGACTCTTTTCCTGACAACTTTTGATGTTCCAACTTCTTTGAACGTTTAAAAACTATTCTCCCTTTATAACTTCCTTTAAATTACATTTTTCTTTTAATTTAAAACTTTTTTCAATTTTTTACATTTTTTTATTAAAAAAATTTCAATTGTTTTGAATTTCTTAGTTAGAAAAAAATCAATTTTATGAAAATTTTCAGTTAAAAAAATCAATTAAAAAACTCATTAAAAAATTTCACTTATAAAAATTAATCTAGTTTTGGTTTTTTTCAAATATCTTTTTCATATTTTCAATTTTTTAAATAATTAAAATAATAATTTCTCAGATTTTCCGAAGCGCTTTTTCAATTTATAGGACCGTTTATTTACAAAATTCCAATGTTTTGTTAAGCACAACTATATACAACTCCCACTAACAAAAGTATCAACATTTGTATGTAAAACAAAACATCTAGGAACAGCACTGGCCACAGAGGGATGAAACAACTCATGCAGCGTTGCAGTCTTCTATTCATTTGAAAAAATATTCTTTTGAACTTGCAAGTTCACAACTAAATGAGTAAAGTCCAAAGGAAGTTTGTTGATATTATTGTTATTTTCTAATTTTGCCTTTATTTTCCTTTCTGCTTTTTCTTTCTTTCATCATCATCATCATCATCATCATCATCATCATCATCATCATCATCATCATCATCATCATCATCATCATCATCATCATCAACATCATCATCATCATCATCATCATCATCATCATCATCATCATCATCATCATCATCATCATCATCATCATCATCATCATCATCATCATCATCATCATCATCCTCATCATCATCATCATCATCATCATCATCATCATCATCATCATCATCATCATCATCATCATCATCATCATCATCATCATCATCATCATCATCATCATCATCATCATCATCATCATCATCATCATCATCATCATCATCATCATCATCATCATCATCATCATCATCATCATCATCATCATCATCATCATCATCATCATCATCATCATCATCATCATCATCATCATCACCATCATCATCCTCTTCTTCTTCTTCTCTTTTTAATTCTTTTTCTTTTTCTTCTTTTTCTTCTTTTCTTTTTTATTCTCTTTTTTTCTTTTTCTTCTTTTTCTTTTTTTTTTCTTCTTCTTCTTCTTTTTCTTTTTCTTTTTCTTCTTCTTCTTTTTCTCCATCTTTTTTTTCTTCTTTTTCTTTTTCTTTTTATATTCTCATCTTTTTCAATTTTATAACTATAGTGTCAGTGTGACTAGCAATAAATAACTGAGGCATTACAAACTAGCTTCAAATTTTAAAACGCAAAAACAAAACAAAATAGAATGCAATTTTTGTCCCAACAAACGACGAACAGCTTGAGCGATGTGACTTCAAATCACGTTATGATGACGTCACCAACGAAATCCAATGATGTCAGCAAGTGGGTTGGTTCTTTCAAACACACAATTGCGTCATCGTCGTCGTCACAATTGACTTCGCTATTGTTTCTGTTGTTGCTATTGTTGTTGTTGTTGTTGTTGTTGTTGTCAATGTTGACGTTGATGTTGTTTGCAATGTCATTGTCGTCATTTTCGTTGTTGATGTTGATATGTTGTTGTGAGAGCATATTGTGGTAGGTGTTGTGGAGATAACTGAGATGTTGTTGCTCATGTTGTTGTTGCATCATTTGCTGACCACCCGTTTCCTCCTCCATCAGGCTCTTCCAGTGGAAGAGGTTCAGTCCAGGCACCCACGCCTGAGGGTCTGGGCTGTAAGACAACAAGCTGCCTCCCTGCGAGAAGGGCGGTTGGTGAATTTTATGTGTGTGTACATTTCTGTATTTTCGTGTGTATGTGTGTTTTCGTGTGTATGTGTGTTCATTGTGTGTATACAGGTAGTTACGTAACTCTTGTTATATGTATCTATGTACCAATGTCTGTTGGTTTTTTTTATTATAATGTAGTGCTGTTCACATAAATCTATGTACTACAATGCTTGTTTATATACACATATAAATGTATAATTTAAATGGAATTGAATTCCCCCGACTTGCCTTGCTTTTAAGCCACATCGCTTCGTCTATATCACAGTTGTCTCCCTGCGTGGTGAGGATTTAATGGACGCATTCAGTACACAGCGCCTCGTGCGCATGTGAGGTAGTAATGGACATTTATGAATTATTCCATTCAACTTGGATGTATTTATTTTAAATCAATGCACAATTGAGTAGATTTCAAAAAAAAGTTTTTTTGCTTTGAAATAAGGAAGTGAAAATATGTATGAAATACAAAAATTGAAAAATCTTTTTTCATGAAATATAAAATTATAAACAAAACCTCATAAAATATGCAAGTAGGACAAAAGTAAGAAGACGTTAGGAATACGAAAGTACGCCAAGGAACGACGATGAAGTTGCAAGAGGCGTGATGAAGGTTGCTGACTTCAGGGTAGTTGTTGTGTTGTATTTCATAGAACTTTGCTCCTGTGTCTTTGTATGTTCTTTTCGGTGTTTCGCGTGTCATGTGATTCTGAATGCCAGTTGCATGCTGTGTTTTTTTGTATGTTTCAACTTTTTAGTTTTGTATATAGTTCTTCAGTTTTATGAGGTTAGCTCTTCTTTCATTGACGCTACTAAGCAATACCTAGGCGTTTTTTTTTCGTTTTTAATGAAATCATTTTCAAAATTTTCACTGCTTTCAAGGACATTCTTCGAAGACACCTATGCAGTAGCTAAATTGCAAGCCCAATCATTGGATGCCTCAATTTTAGGTGATTGCCAAATTGCAGGAATTGCCTCAATTTTCAACTCCTCACTTTCAGTACTTTTCACGATGGCATTTAATTGTAACCTTCCTGCATTTAAAAATTCCTCGTCAGCATTTATACTTCTTTTTCAACTCAACTTGAAAAGTTTTCAAATTAGAGTTTTTTTATAAAAAATATTGAAAAAGTTTAAAAAAATAAAACTGTGAGTGTTTGTGAATTTGGCTGTTAAGTTCATTGAAGCTTCCGTTCGTGAATGAAACACTCTTGTGTATATGAATAGGGAATTGCACGTGATGAAACATCCTTATGCACGTGAGTGGAACAACTCTGACGTCATTGTGAACAAGTTTATTTTTCCATTTCTTGCGCATCCTTGTTTGCCACTACATACAACACAACTTGCTAACGCTTCGAAGATGCCTCAATGAAATGCCAAACGGGCGTTAGTGCAAAAGGAAACTGACTTCTTACGATGGCGTTAAAGATTAGTGGGACTTGTATATATTTACAAACGAACAAGAAAACTACATTTTTGTGGAAAAAAACAAACAACAAAAACAACAACAAAAATTATGCAAAAGCCACAGAAAAAACGCAAACCACACACACCCACCTTTTCTTGTTGTTGCTGTTGGATCTGTTTGAGCAGGATGGTCCTTTTCTTGTCCTTGCAACGCTTGTTCTGGAACCACACCCTGATCACTCGAGGACTCAGGCCTGTCATCTCCACCAGTTGCTCCTTCATCAGGGCGTCAGGACGTGGATTGGCTCCGTAGCAGGTTCTTAGTGTGTATAACTGCTTCTCGTTCAACACCGTCCTCACTCTGGTCGCTTTGTGGTCCGACTTGTGAGACCTGGCTCTGCATGTGTATAGACGTGAAAGGTATACTTTATGTACGCACCTTGCTTTCATAGTTACGAATTTGTACTTGAAATTTACGTTAGCAAAATAAAAGTTAGGTTTGTGGCATAAAATTTATTTTTTTAATGTCAAATTCGGGGAAGTTTTAAGAAAAAAAGTTTCAACAGTTTTTCTATATTCTTTATTGTGTTGAAGTTTTTGTTTTGAAATATGTTTCATTGTTGAAAGTGGAGGGAGGAGGAGGATTGAAGAAGAAGGAGTGCCGTCTCCGAAGGTGTCACCTCGATTCGGAGCGGCTTTTTCCAGTGGTGGTCTTCACACTGCTGTCCGATTCAGAACTGCCATGTGACGTGAGTACACAAGAGTCGTCGCAGTTGTCTGCTGAGTTTGTTTTGTATGTTTGTATTTTTTTGTGTTTACATGCGTTTTTGTTTTGTGTGTATTTGTATGTGTTTGTGTTTTTTTGTGAATTCATTCATTCATTCATCGATTAATTCATCCGTTTATTTCTCCGTTCATGTATTCGGTCGTAATATATGGCCCATGAAACGTCTAATGTCATGAGGTAGGCTCCATTGAATCGTTCAGTGGACTTGCTGTGATTTATGGTAAGCAAAAAAGACTCATCCTTTTGTAAATAAACATTTGTTCATTTTGACTGACCAAATTGAGTGAATTTCAAACTGAAAATCCACTACTCTTTCAAAATGTGACCAGTTCAATGAAGCAAAAGTGTCATTTCATTCGTTGTTATTTCTTAACGAACCTTTGGCGTCGTCAGGAAGGGACGATGCCAGCGTGACGTTGTTCTTGCAGTTTTCGACTAGATTGTTGTTGCTGTTGTTTCTGTTGTTGTTGTCATTATTGTTATTGTTGTTGTTGTTGTTGTTGTTGTTGTTGTTGTCGATGGCCTTGTCTGCTTGTTCAAAGTCACTTTTGCAGTATATGCCCCTCTCTCTGACACAGAACTCGTCACCACTCTTGAGCACCTTGTCGCACACGACGCACTTGAAGCAGTCGGTGTGGTAAATGCTGTTCTTGGCCTTCATCACCTTTCGAAGGGGTTACAATGAGGACGTTTTGAAAAGCTTCAACATTTAAACCTTCTAGGGTCACTTAAACCAATGGAAACCGCAGTGAGCTAATGGATTTAAACAGCATTGTGGTGGTTGGTAAAAGATGAATGTCTCACCAGGTCATTCTCCACGAACTCCACTTGGCACAGCCTGCACTTGGTAGGGAAGAGTCTGCAAACAAACATTGTGTGAACAACAGAATTACTCAAAGTTTCAAGCTAGTATGAATGAAGCATATGTAGACATTTCTGACCAGTGCATGAACAAGGTATATGCACAGCCTTCAAACCCTGAACTCTTCACGTCTGACGTCACACAACATTTTAAAAAAAGAAATCTCAGACACGATCTTCACGGGTCTGTCTCTGCCTCTTTTCTTTTTTTTCCTTATGTTTCTTTTTCAATTTCTGGCTTTTTCTTTCTTATTTTTTTCTTTTTATTATTTATCTTTTTTATTCTTCTATTTTTTTCTTTGTTTATTCCTATTTTCTTTGTATTTATTTATTCGCTTATTTATTTTTCTCATTTTCTCATTTTATCTCAATTTTGTTTTTTGTTTTTTTTTTCTTTTTTTCTGTCTTTCAATTTTTCTGCTTCTTTATTTTGCCTTTGTTTGTCTGTCTGCTTCTTTCCATTTTTTCTACTTTTTAATATGTTTTTCTTTTTCTTCCTTTCTGTTTTTTTATTTTTTTCTTCTTTTCTATTTCGTTGCTTCTTCCCCCTTTGCTACCTCTCCTTCTCCACTTCCTTCTTCCTAAAAGCAGTGATTGGCAAGGAGTTCCGCAGGCAGGAAGTTACAATGGCAGGCGGGCAAACTGGCTTACTCGCATTACTGTTTGTTTTGCACAGAGGCACCCGCCAGCTTCGTCCTCAACTCGCTTCACGCTTGCAACTTCTCCGCCAGCCTTCGTGAAACTCAACAAGTAGTTTCAATTGCTTGAAAGAGTTGCATAGAAAAGCGAAAAAAAGGCCTGACAAAAGTCGCCAACTTTTGCTTACCTTTGGTAGTCCTTCCTGCAGTAGATGCGGTCTCGTCTGACAAAGCAGGTGGAGTTTTCGTGCAGCGGCTGCTGACACTCTGCACACTTGAGGCAGTGGCTGTGGAAGTCGAGGTTGGGAGCCACTTTGAGGATGAACTGCTCCAGGATGTCCTTATGGCAGGCGCTACAGCGGTAGAGGTGCTTTTTGGAGGCACTGTTGCCACGCGTGTGTTGCAACTGGAGAGTTTGAGAAGGCGCACTTGGAGAGGGTGGCTGGAAGAAGGAAGGAATGGATGGCTGCAGTTGTGGAGGAAAATTTGCCGCGTGTGGCGACCTCGAGTGGCTGAGCAGCTTCTGTGTCGATGGAAGGAAGGGGGGAGACGGAGGAGTGAGGTTGGAAGGTAAGTGCGACGAAGAGTTAGAGGTTGAGAATGCAGTTTTAGGGTTATTGCCTGTGGTAAAATGGATTTTTATTTTATTTTCATGTTTTTTTATGCATTTAATGTTCGTATCATTTTTTCAAAATTTCAAAAACAAAAAAGTTTTGAATTTTGATTAAGAAGGAGTTACTTTTTTGTGTGATGAGCGTCATTTTGCTTTGGTTAGCTCATCAGTGAATTCCCAAAAAAATGTGGACTTCCAGTACCAGTGTAACGTAATGTGTTCACAAGCAACTGCACTGCAGTAACTTGACAACACAGTTTACGCCTCAGTGACTTGTCAAAACTGTAACGTAATTAGCGAATTACCAACAACCCAAACGTCTGCAATTCAACTGAATAATCAGTTTCAAAAATTCAATATGAGGAAAAACATCTCTTTATCAGTTGATTTCAAACTATTTTTATTGTAAATTTCTTCACTTCTGCACTCATAAAACACTCAAACTCGACTGTACGCTCGTTTAGGCAACCGAATTCACAGTTTCACCTGCTCTGTCAACCACCGTGTCTGTATTGCAGGTATTTATGGGCCTCGCTTCACAAATATCAAACTACTGACATGGAAAACATATGGAGTTGTAGCCCTAGTGTGTGTATGGATGTCTGTGCTGATGCACGTGACAGTGTGGGTGCCTACCTGCTTGTGGAAAGACGAACAAGCCGTGATGATTGGCCGCAGCTAATTTCGAGGGCGGGACTAGTTGAAAAGAGAGCCATTCACCAGCCAGCTCACCGTGATTGACACTTGAGGCGAATAACTGTCACAGACTTGCGTACTAACGAAGTAATTACTGCATCAAAATTATCCTAGAGGAAGCTATTTATGTTACAACAATTAGAAGTTGGCAACAGATTTTTTAAAATAATTTCACAATGAAAAAATTACAAGATTTCTATTCAAAATTTCGAAGCAAAACTGTTTGTCGGCTATCAGTGACACGTGGGTGGGTAGTATTCCATAATTGTTGACTACACCTTAACTTCTGAACGAGGATGGTAGGAAAAAAAGATCAATTGTCGCCTTGTTGTTAATTAATTTAATTAAGCCATTTCATCACTTTCAATTAGGTATATTGATTGTCTGTGCAGCCGGAATACGCCCAATGCCACTGGAGCATTGTGCACTGCTTTATGATGTGTCAGCGCTGTTGCTTGTGTCCTCCGCGTGCGAATCGTTCCAAAAACTTTATTTCAACTTTTTTTCATATGCTTTGAAAAGAGAATTTTATTTCTTCAAATCTTTTTTGAATTAATGGTTTCAGAAAAATACTTTGAGTAAATTAATTAACTAAAAGATTGCTATAAAAATTATTTTGAAAAATAATTTAATTACAAATTTTTGCAAAAATTATGATTATATTTGTTGGTTTAATGGTCATTGAAAGTTTAGGAAAAGTTATTTAAAACATTTTTCCCCAAAAAAGCTTTTATAAACTTTATTTTTAATCAAGAGAACCAGGCAAGAAATGCTTTTTCGTTTTAAATTCTTCTTCCAATCGTGTACAGAACTGAATAGGTTTAATATCGTATTTGGAAGAAAAATGAAAAAGAAAAAAAGCTTGTTGAGCTGTAAAGTTTGAACTCGGAAAACAAAGTGCAAAGGTAAACGAGGCAGTGATGCAAACAAGAGAAAGCATCAGCGTGTTAGCACATGAAACGAGAGTCGCCACAGTGGAAGCGTGCATTAAAGATCAAACAAGATTTATGTGGAACTGAAAATTTTTTTTTGGAAATAAAGAATTAAAATTATATTGTGAAATAAAAGCTCTTAAAAAGCTTTCAAAAAATTTATAAAACAGAATTCTCATTCTCCAAGAAATATTTTTCAAAAATTTTGGATAATTAAACATTGTTGAAAAAAATTTATGAAAATTTTCAGAAATCTTTTTGAATAATTCATCAAGAAAGAGTGGCCGAACAAAGGCACTTTCTGGAAACAATGAATACGGCTCCTTTGAATTCCAATTCAATGGGAAATTGCAAATCGCAATTCAAGAGACTGCAACAAAGATGTGCAAGAAACACAAGCAGCAAAGTGATGCTAAAAGCATGGGGCTTTTAACGCTGAATTTGTTTCAGCGTCCAATGCGAAGGAACGAATAACAAACGACGACATCAAATAATTGGCACTAATGCACTGCGCCGTGTTCCTCTCTTCGTCCTTCTCTTTGTCCCTCCCTTTGTTCTCCTCCCTGTCTCTCGTTTCTTTTTTTCCTCCGACATCCTTCTCAATCCTTTTGTTTTTTGTTAAATAATTCTTCAATGTATACCTTTTTGGTTGATTTTTGTCCTTTTATATCTATATATGTATACACTTAAAATACCATAAAATAATAAAACGAAGGTGGAAGACGAAGGCAAGTGGTACATGTAGAGATAGATGCGAAGTTTTAAGGCTGAATTTTTAATAAGGATTCCATTGTTGAACTTTGATTGTTACCACGCATTGTGTCGCTTTGGTTCGGTGCTACCTTGGGCCGCAAAGACAACAAACAAATGTTCCACCGACTCTTGTGAAGAGTAATTACAAGTTTTGATTTGAAAAGTGATCCCTCGCAAAAGGAAAATATACAAAAAAATGAACAAGATTTGAATTCATGGAGATTTCATTGAAAAAAATACATAAAACGTCTGTATGAAAACAGAAACACGAAATAAAATTTAAAAAGAATAAAATTTAAACGAGTTATAGCGAATTCCGTGAAACAACGCATAAACGGCTTTAAAAAACAAACAAAAAAACACACGAACAAACAG
>OX387247.1:9543862-9568862 GCA_947562095.1 Branchellion lobata
AATTTAAAGTGTATATGAGTTTTTTGATCAGGAAATACCTCTATTGTTTATATGGAAAAACATTAATTGTTCGGAATATTTTTCAACACTCAATCCTAACCTTAACCCTAACCCTACGCTGACACCCCACAAATCAGTAAGTACCGAGGGCTTCAGAATTATTCCACCCATCATGCTTTCATTCAATTCATTCCTCTCTCACAAAAAATCCCTCTCAAATCATCTTTCCACAGACCACTCTCTATTACACCACTTTCCACCACACCATCCTCCACCACACCATCCTTCACCCTTCACCACCTCTATTGAACATCTGAACTTCCAAGTCTTCAACGTGCTTACACCTCCAACACGGAGTTCAAGGCCTTATCTGTCAACAACCCTTCTTCCTCCTGCCTAATCTTATTTAATCTTATCTAAGCTGATCCAATCCAATCTAATCCAATATAATCTAAGCTAATCCAATTTAATCTAATCTAACCTGAGCGCTTCTAAAAAGTGTGTACTCAACGCTATAAAAATGTTTTGATTAGATTAAATCAGAATAATCTAAGCTAATCAAAAAGTTTGCGCTGGTTACACACTGTTCGTGAGCGCTATATCTATATGGATTATCTATCACAGAGCAAACAAAATCCCGTATAGCCTCGTCTGCCTTTGAGGACTTTTGACACCATCTGTTTTGGCACTTGTCGCCTGTGAAGCTGTTCTTTGCAGGGTACGAGTTCAAATGTTATCAACATACATTATTTAATTAAAAGACATCCCAGATATAATTAATAGATATAATTAATAGATATAATTAATAGATATAATTAATAGATATAATCAATATACCAGGTGCCACCAAAGGAAATTTATTGGGGAACAAACCCAATAGAAGCTCATGTGTTTCACCTATTTCAAGGTTTAAATATTTTCAAGCCTCAAACTTCATCATCGGTAACTCAATGGCGAACAATGAATAATTTCTGGAGCAATTATCCCGTCAGGAGTCAAAGAGCAGAGGCATCGATTAGGTCATAAAATGTTTTATAACATCCTCAGTGAGAGGGATTGATCAAATTTCTATGAAGAGAACGTTTCATCGTAGGAAGTGGCTCGAAGATGAAAGCCTCAAACTCGATAAATAGCCACAAAGACAGGCCCTTCCTACCCCTCCCCCCTGCACTCGATCCATCTTGCGTCACGAATGCTGCCTCCAATCGATGCTCCCGAGAGCAGACGAGCAAGTGAATTATTAACTTCAACTCACTTGCAAGGTATATGGAAGCTCTATCTATAGATATTATATATATATATATATATATATATATATATATATATATATATATATATATATATATATATATATATATATATATATATATATATGATATATAAATTGAAGTGCAGTGGTTATTTTAAATATATTGTGCATATTACGAACAGGAACTCACACGCACACGACAATTAATTCCGATTGATAATGATGATCATCATTATAGATATTCCAAGTCAGTAATTACACGCTACCTGTCTCATGGCGGTGATATATTAATTAATTGATGGAGTAATCAACTTCCTCGCGTCACTGACTTTTTGCCTCTGTGTTTTTGTGTGCCTCTGTGTGCTTCTGTGTGCTTCTGTGTGCCTCCGTGTGTTTCTGTGTGCTTCTGTGTGCCTCTGTGAGCCTCTGTATCCCTTTGTGTGCTTCTATGGGCCTCTGTAGGTCCTTTCGTGCCTTTGTGCCAATACGGCAAAACTAACAAAAAAATTAACAACTTTCTAAAGTTGATCTTTCAAAAGTATCAGCTTCAAAGCATTCTTGCGCATCATGCGTCAGCCAAGCAATTGCTGCAGGGAGGTTCGAATGAACGTAAAAAATGTATAGTCACTGGAGTACTCAACCATCACTGATCTTATGAGTTGTTGCCCATCTGAATGTTGGTACTTTACCCTCAAACAGTATAACCTTTTATGATTCAACCTTCAAATTACTAGCAACGCTTCCATTACAGTGGACGATACCTTAAAATAGAGAATCGATACCAGTGCAACTTCGGTACAGTCAGAAATAACAAAAATACAAACTCAAATGGACTGCCATGGGAACATTTTTGTCGATTCTGATCCAAACGCCATAATAAACTCACTAAAGTGAATCAAAGCATTGTAAAGCAATATTTTAAGAAACCCGTCAGCTTGGAATTTTGATAAAAAAAAGGTCAATGGGAAATGAGAAGTGCTATGAAACTGAATGACCATTTATTACCAGCATGATAAGCAGATATATCACAAAACACAGAGTTTTTCACCAATCCACTTAAGGCTCACAGGCTTGTAGGCCTGGTCACCCGTGTTGTCCTTGCGTCCTTGGCGTCACCAACGTTGTTCAACTCACCAGCTTCGATCATCGAGAGGTGTCTGCAAGGCTCTTCAAGCAACAGTAACCCGTGAAACTGCAGGATGGCCGACTATACTGTTCATTTGTATTGTATTTCATTTTATTGTTTTGTATCTGTTGTAATTGTTTGTGTTTTATTGTAGCTTATTGTGTTGCGTTGCATTGGTATATATTATATTGTTTAATTCCATTATAATGTATTACCTATATTAAAAATCTCACTGTATTTTTAGAATATTAATTGTAATTATTATTCATTGTTAAACATCATATTGCATTACATTGCAGTGCACCCAGGAGGCCGCTTCAGGAGAGCCATAGTTCGTGCACCAGCTTGGGGATTTCCACAATGGAGCCCCACTCCACCATGAAGCTCTCCTCCCGAGTGAACAAGAGCTCTATCGACTTCATATTCAGCAGACAGTCGGTGAAGCTAGCGAACCTGGAGAAAGAAAAATAATGTCGGAGAAATGAACAACGTTAAGAGTTACTTGTTTAAGTATAATTTTCAGTAACGCGCAGATGTGCATGGTTCTTTTGTTGAAGGTACAATACAATACAATGCAATACAATACAATGCAATACAATACAATACAAGTACGAATATTATTATAGTGGCATTAATCCCTTAGAGTTTCGAGGCCACAGGTAGATGTGTAAAACAATGGTGAAAAGATACGAACAAGCAGGATTAGTTGGAGTGAAATGTATTGAAAAAAAAATGATTGAAATTGCATCAGGGAACGAAAGGAAATATGAAAACTGAAAAAAATCTCGAAAAAAGGAAAATGAAAAAGTAGAAGGAAGAGAAGAGAAAAGATAAAGATGGAGAAGAAAAAAAATTAAATAAAAAAAAAGAAAAAAAAGAAGAAAAATACGGTTTGAAAAGTATTGTTTGATAAGTTAATCAGTTATGAAAAATTACATTAACGTTGAAGTATTGATTGTGTAGACATGCGCTTTACGTTTGAAATGGTATGGCAGAAGTACAAAGAACTTTCATCAAATGTGAGTGCATAAGACACTTTCGCTAACCTGAGTCTTTCATCTGGGCGTTGCTTTTTGAAGAGGTGTAGGAGGCATTCCAGCAAGAGGTCTTGGTAGTGATCCACTAAGCTGGGACTTTGCAGAACGTGTGAACCTGAAATATCGGTTTTCATGGATTGAGTGCCTGCCAAAAGGGAGGTTTTATTGGTCATTGTTGCAACATTCGATGCAAACTAAACTTTCCACATAGAGTTTGACTTATGTGTTGCTACCCTTTTTTTTAATTTTTAATTCTACAAAACTTTTCATAGTATCTCAAGCATGAACTACCCTTGCTAACCAATCTACCTGATCACTTCTATCTCAGTTACAGAAGCCCAAATCATCCAATCCCTACCAGCCTACAAGCCGCCACCCCACCACAAGTCATGATGCACAAGGCTGCCATGATGCACGTCTCTTCGTTAGAGGGATTCATCCTCTTGATCATCTTCTGCAGCTTGAAGATACCGTCCACTAGCTCAGAATTGTTCATCTGGTTAGTGGGTTATTCATCTGGTTAGTGGGTAATCATCTGGTTAGTGGGTTATTTATATGTTTAGTGGGTTATGCGCTCATTATTGAACTTTCAACTTTTAAGTCATAAATAGACTTGCCAAGACAAAGCTATTCAAAATTTGTTTGATCACGCATTTGCGAACCTGTTTCATCTCTTCCACACTAACCACTCTGCCGCTTTGTTCGGTGTACAACATGTGTTCCACGTTGAAGAGTCGATGTCCGAACAACATCCATGCTTCAAATTTCGAGCCTGGAGCATGAGGGGGTTTGAAGCTCAGAATGAGTCATTACAGATGAATCGAAAAGATAAATAATTTTAAAACCAGATTATTGAAAACGACCTTTGCTTTAGCCAATGAACTTCGCGGGCCGGTTAATTTAGACGTCTCTAAACGCAGTGAATGGGCGACAGAAAGACGCCATCAAAGAACAAACCAACTACGAAGCCACATACTTTTGATGAGAGTGATCTGATCGTCGAGGGAAAGACTGTTAAAGCCAGGGATGGTTTTAGCGAAAGAGATGAAGCGCCGAATTGCCTTCTCCAAGTGGGGCAGCTCAGTGGTCAGATACTCCTTCCTGCCGTCCACGTCCAAGCCTGCGTGGAGGCATTGAAATGAATGGCGTTCAATGAATAGCGTTCAGCCCTGGTAGATCCCTTCATTTCACTTTTCTTCAGTCTCTATGCTTTCAACAGTTTTGCAACCCTTAGATAGGCCACTAAGTTGTCTGATTGGTATTCGATTTTTTACACTCATTCAACGCTAACATGCTTAAAAAATATAATAAATAAAAAATTAATGTTAAGAAAAATGTAGTTAAGGTCTCCACTTAATCAACTGAAGAACCTGTTGAACTGAATATCGTGCTGTATTCATCTTTGCTGAGTGGTTTCAGAGAGCCAAAAAATTCCTTCTGTAACTTCTTGCGCTTCTGAAAAAAGGAATAAAATGTGATTTTGAATGTGAGATTGTCCATATATGAAGATCATTTACATTTAAAAATAAAACAGTGAAACAAATATTTGAAAATTATTTTTAAACAGACAACGTATGTTTGAAGAGCTATAGACAAAATAAATGAATAGAGATACCAGGTATTCTTGTTCGAATGTTGGCAGCTGCTCGTAGAATTCTTCTGTAAACTTTGAGTTTCTGAGACGGCTTTCGGTTATGTCCTTGATGATGTTTTCCATGGTTCTTTCTCGGGCAGTCAGTGGGGAGGTTGCACTCACGGATAAACATTGGTGAGATATCGACGTTGGCAAATTTGGAGACATTTGGGAAAAGATGGGTGATGGAAAAGATGATGCCGAGTTGGCTGGGCTTTCTAAAAAGAAAGTTACTTGTGGATGAGCAGAAGGTGCTGGAATAAAGGATGTGTTTGAGGTTAATGGTGGAGGTGATAAAGAGATTGAAGACTGGAAAGATGAAGGCGTTTCTTCGAGTAGACGCGGTATTAGCGAAAAGTGAGGACAACCCTGTGGAAGACAAGATAAATAATATGGAAGATACTGAGAAGCTGTCAAAAAAGAGCTGGAAGATGGACATGACGTGACAGGAGCTTCCAACGTGTCGCTGATTTGGACGTGAGTTCCTTGTGAAAAATAATCTGTTTCGGAATTATTATGATTTTTTTTATTCTTCAACATGGACTCCATGACGTGCTTTGAGTTGTAGAAGCGCTCTTGCTGGAGCTGGTAGGCTTGGTAGGGAGTAATGTTCATGGGTGGTCTATCGAACGCATGGTGGTGCGGTCGGTACTGCTCTTGTGGCTTTTGTGGGAAAACATCAAAGTGCGAATATCCGATGCACTCGTCCTCCAACTGCATCGTTGCAACTCCGTTCGTCTTTTCGATATTCCCGTTTTCATGGGAAGAACGACTTTGAAGCTCTGCATCTCTGGTTTTTTCATAGATATTACTAACAACATTACTATAATTGTTATTATTATTATTATTATTATTATTATTGTTATTATTATTATTATTATTATTATTATTATTATTATTATTATTATTATTATTATTATTATTATTATTATTATTATTATTATTATTATTATTATTATTATTATTATTATTATTATTATTATTATTATTATTATTATTATTATTATTATTATTATTATTATTATTATTATTATTATTATTATTATTATTATTATTATTATTTAAATCTAAAAGTTTTGTAAGTGGCGGCATTGCGTTATTTGTCATCTCACTGATTTTTTTCATTTCAAGCTTATCTTTGATTTTCTTCTCGTAGGTATACCGTCCAGTTTTGATAGCTGAAAATGAGTCGCAAGCCCGAGTTTATATTTACGCAAATTTACGCTATTTACGCAAATTAAGTTAATTATTTTTCAACGAAAATAAACCATAAACTAAAGTCACACTTCAAACAAACTTAATTAATAAATACAAGTCACACTTCAAACAAGCATAACGTACAACCTCCCATTACAACCTCCACACAAACATTCACAACTCCGCCGACAACCTTCTCGACACATTCCCAGGGCAATGCACTTGTTGAGTCTGCAAGCGGAGCACTTGTTCCTCCTGCCTTGTCGGTCCATGCAGAGTCCCTGCTCGAGACACCGGTACTTCTTGCTCCGCTGCAGACTGCGTCTGAAGAACGCCTGCGCGGAAGTTTATGGATGAAAGTATTTTAAATTGTATAATTTTTCAGTATTTATCATTTTATTCAAAAGTTAAATTACTTTTTGAAATATGTACGTGTGCATACATCATTTTAAAATACGTTTAATTATTTTCAGAGATTTCTCACCACTAAGGAATACAATTATGGCGCAAAAGAGCAAATGAGGGAACCTTGCAGGCCTCACACGTGTTCACTCCGTAGTGCAGTCCTGAGGCTCTGTCTGCACACACCCTGCATGGGGGCAAGTGGGGCAGCTTCCTTGAGTCGCTTTTCGGTAACATTTAACTTAAGTTAACTTTCCTTGTTTGTGCTTCAGGTGTTCAATTTTGTTTAGCGTTCATCGAAATTTCGTTGCATCAGTTTCATGAAAAAAAGGAACATTGTTCTGAAACGCTCAACAAAACAGACTTGTTAGAGAGAAAGAACTAAACGTTGATGCGGTTCAAAGGTGCTTATAGTCTGCTCAGTAAAGTTTTGTAATACAGCTAATCGCTCGTCGGTGGGACATGTAAGTCTGCTTGTGATGTTACATAAGTTGTTTGGTAGATATTCACTTTTTATCATGAGTTCAGTTAGTCACAACAGATTAATAACAAGGAAGTTGGTGTGTTGAAAAATATTCTTCGCCAACATGCGATGCCAACTAGAACATTTTATATCTGTATGAAGCACTTGAAATATATAGTGAACTTTAAAGGGCCATGCACATACAATACTCTTCACCTGAATTGAAATCTTTTTCATTACTTTGATTAATCAAGGTTTTCATATCTGTTTCGTATCAATAGTTGCTTTTGAATTTGTTCGTAAATTTCATAAGTAGTGTTTTTTAGAAAACTTTATGAAATTTAAGTTTTTGACTAATATTATTATTTTATGCATTTTTTCAAATAATTTTTTCATCAAAATGGATCTTTGGCCTTTAATGTAAAGTTAAATAGGCTTTCTCGGCATTGTAAATAAGTGGAATCACGAGATGAATCCAATTTCAACTTTAATTAATTCAAAAAAAACAATTAAAAGTGAAACCCAAACTATATATTTCCAAACTAACCAAATTTAATTATAAATAGGGTCCCGAACTTAAGGTATAATTGTTGCTATATTTTGTCAATATTATAATATCAAAACGATGGAAGTTGTTCTTTGCGATATCCATTTTGGTAGCATTGTGCTAAAACTATATATACCTTCAAAATAAGATTTTAAAAACCAGTAATCAAAATGTCAAATACTACTTGACACCTCTTCATAACCGTCTCAAAAATGGGTTTGAAGGCAGTACCTAATAACAAACAGACGTATGATAACATTGTAGAGAACACAGGGCTGACGCAAACAAAAACTCTGGTAACTAATTGATATTGTATTTGGTCCAATGAGCCGGGTACGATCAACAGAACAAAAAAGAAAGTTGATAATCATACGATCAATTCTGTTTCCTCATATGTAACCTTTTCCCGAAAATCGATGAAAAGCTTGTTAAAATAAAAAAAAGGAAAAAAACATAACTGAATAGATTAAAAAAACTTCTGATATCTATAAAAATGTTGCTGATGAAAAAAGACAACGACGAATTCTATGATAGTGGCATATAACCTCGAAAAACTTTTTTTTTATACTATTTCGGTTTATCCTTATTATTTTCATCATTTCCAGCGTCTGTCTGGATTTGTTTCAATGAAAACTATGAATAAAAAAATTCCAAACCTCTCTATTGTCGAATAACTTGATAGACTTGGAACTTATGAATTAATAAAATGAATTTTCATTTTTAGTTCTGGGTAAACAATGATCTCAAACAAAAATTTTAAATTGTTGAGAAAATGGTTGAAAACTTAAAAAAGATTGTATAGAATGAATAAATGAATGAAAATCTTGTTCAAAAATTTATAAATGCAAATAGATTATTGAATTTTTTTTTTTAATTGAAAGGTATATTTCACAAAAATTATATTTTTAAAAGCATTGAGTTCAGACAAAATATATTGCGCTAAAAAAGTTTTACTACTGTGAGTTAACTTTTAGTAAAATTGTTTTCGAGTTTTAAGTGGTCGATTGCGGTATTTCATTGTAAATAATAAATGCGTGAGAATGATTTTTTCATTACGAATTGTTCAGAGTTTTAGCAAAAATTTAAAATTTTTCAAAACGTTAAAGCAAATCAAGTGTACAAACTTTCTTAGAAAATCCAATTTTTCTTTGACTGATAGTTTTCAGTAGGTTTTTTTATTTGATAAACTTTTTTTCAGTTAGTAATAATTAAAGTTTTTTGTATCTTTCAGCTGTTTTAAAAACTGAAATTTAATAAAAAATGACAAAATTTCAGAACTTTTTACCAAATAGTGAACGTGTCCAAGGCTATCTACAAACCTTCGATACCATTATCATTTCTTTTTTGGCTGTATCCAGATCAAAATGATATCAACAAAAAACCATTTTTTAAAAAGATTATAAAAATGATAAAAGAAGCAAAGAAGAGTGAATCTTTGAAAGATTTTTCAGATGCGGAAGAAATCTATCACAAAGCCTTGATGCATTTGCATTTGTATGAGAAAGAAGCAAATGTAGATGCTTTAGAAGTAAGTCAAGCTCGTTCCTATTTGTTTGACAGCATGGCTGACATGGCAATGAGACAAGGTAGATGGGACAAGGCTGAAGTGTTATACAAGAATGTCATGACTGAACTGCTTGTCAACCAGAATTTCATGAAAGATGATAATGCTTTGATTGAAATTTCTTTGAAACTTGCAATGATCTACGGAGAACAGGGGAAGAATGATGTGGCCACCATGGGTTATGAATATTGCATAGAATCCCTTGAGAACAAAATAAATTCAGATAAAAAGAATGTGAATGGCGAAGAAAAAAAAGAAGAAAATGAAGATGACAACATGGACATAAAAAAAGAAGTTGATACAAATACCCTTACTTTATATGGAATATGTTTGGATTCATTTGCAAACTTTCTTTACTGCCTCAATAATGTTTCAAAGGCTTTGACGTACTTTGAAAAAGCTCTCCAAGTTTCATTGAGCGTTCTAGGAGGTTGCCACTCACAGATATGTGTCATCTACAACAGCATTGGAGTAATCTATTCAGATTTTAAAAATTATCAAAAAGCAACGGAATTTCTTGAAAAAGCTATAGAGATGGGCGAAAAGTGTGAAGCCACTGATCTGGGTGTCTACTACTTCAACCTTGCAGAAGTGAAAAGGCAGATGGGCTTGCGAGAAGAAGCTCTCCTCTGCTACAAGAGAGCCCACATCGCTGCCTCTCAGCACCCTGAGCTTAAAGCCACACTAGATAAAATTAACGAGGCTCTCAAAAAAATGGATAAAGATTGATTCAGTGTGTTGAACATCATTGTGTTGTTTGCTATATAGGCTATCAAACATGTACATGACGTTTTTTTCTTTCGAATAAATTATTATTCCGACTGATTTGAGTTTTAAATGGTCACTTTAACGTCCTCTTATGTTACTAATCTTATCTAATTTAATCAAAAAATTTATGAAGCGCCTTTTAGCACTTGAATCGGCGTTTTCAAAACTTGAACCTGGACTTACCCGTTAAAAAATAAAGCGCAGTACATAGAAGACAAACGTTCAAAGTTACTGTCTTCAAGCTTATTTCAATGATGGTCTTATCAAATGTACACTTCATTGTGCCGGTGTCACTGCAAAAAGGGCGAATTCCTACCGAATTTACTTATATATTTGTGGCCTCGTAACTCTCGAGCTCAACGCTACTCTATTAATATTTGTAATTGTAATGTGCATTCTTGAGAAGTGCCTCTTTGGTACTGGGGACATTTCTCGTTAGAGTTGGATGTTTCAATCTCATGAGAAAAATTAGTGCTGAAACCTTATATAGTAACAAGTGCACTTTCTTTCTTATGGAACACTCGAAAAAGATTTCATCGGTTGCACACCTTTCAGCTCAGTGAACCCGGATCAGAGTGTTGAAAATCTTAATCTAGTGTGAAGTCCTCGACGTGTGGAGGGCTCATGCGAACCTCGTGAAAATTCCCTTGAAGCCCATCGCATTCGCAATAGACAACCTTGCAATGAAAATTTTAATTAATGCATCTGTAAAGCACCTTCCAGGCGTGGTTCGAATGCGCTGAAAGGTCTTGAAGTCAAAAAGATTTTTGAAAAAACTTTGGCAAATTATTTAATTTAAAAAAAACACGGTCGTATACAAACGCTTCACTGAAAATATATTTTCAGAAACAAGAGAAATAAGGAACAATATAATCTGGTAGTAGCATTTGTATAGCGCCGATGACACTGTTCAAAAACGTTCTGCTACGAACTGTTTACACAAAATAGCTTTAGGAACTTTACGAAAACAAAGTAGAGAAGAGGAAAGATTGGGGGGAAAGTTCCTCAAAAGAGGGCGCAGTAGGGAAGGCAAATTTAGCATAGGTATGATAAGATGTTATCCTAGGAAAATGATACTAAGTAGATCTCAGTTCCCTCAAAGAGAATAATAAAAATAAAATTCAACCATTTGTGTAATGTATGCAGTCTTAAGATAACCTAGTCCCAATTTTCATCATCTAATAGAAGCCGGTCACTGGTGCCATAAGCTTCCGTGCCAACATCATCAACAACGTCGTCGTCACCATCGTCACGGAAATCATTGTCATAAGTTGCATCGAAATTTTTCAAAGGATACTTAAGGTATGTGCAACTGTCATCCATTAGGAAATTATATGCCTTCAAAAAATTTCTGTAATGTAATCGTTATGTAAATTATTATTAATCATTGGAAATAAATGACGAATCCCATTTTTGGTATAAATTCTATATTTAATTGACGGAATTAAGACTATTCAACAAATTACTCTGAAATACACGTATTATTATTATTATTATTATTATTATTGGTTGGACATAGAAACATTGTTCTTGTCCTTAAAGACTCACTCAATAAAACAATACTTACTTGAAAGACTCAAAATTTCCGCTGAAATATTCTGTGATCATTTTACTTGCAAAAACCCTCCCCATTTCGATATAGGCATGATCTCCTTCTATGAAGGAAGTGTTTATCGTATCAACCTCCAGGTTTTCCATCACGACTTCAATTTCATCGTCTGCGAAAGCATTGATAAGGACATCAATTATGCATATTTGAAGTTCTACACGAATACCTTGAAAAGTTCTTTTCACTTCCAAGAAGTGAACATTTTGTCTGAGTTCACATTCGGTTTTATTGACAATGTCTTCCACAGTGGCCTCTTCCTTATGTGGATATTCTATTCTTTCAACCTAATAAGTGAAATGGAGTGAAGACGAAAAAAATTCGGAAAAGAGAAATAACTTTGACGACGGAAGCATTTGAGCTTTGAATTTAAAAAAAAATAAAATTGATGAAAAGTTTGTGTGAAACTGCATAAGCATACCAATTGGAAATCCTCAGAACCATCGTTTGCACAAGTTGACTCTTCATCTGGAAAAAAACCCCTTTTGCCATAAGTACAGGCTTAAAACCAACAGTCAAGTTAGAGATTTAAAAGAATGGTGACAGTGAAACAGACCATACAGACTCATAGAATCTATTGGCATTTCAGAATTATTTTTTGCTTCAAAAAATGCAATTTGTGTGCAGAAGCCAATGGACGGATTGCTGACTGGTGGGTGGCCTACCCCATCAAACGTTACTGTAAAGGAATACATACTTGCCTTGTTAAAACACCTTTGTTGGAGAATAAAAAAGATTCAGGTTTTTGCAATGGAACACAGTAATTTTTTTACTGAGAAATATTCTCACTAAGCTGATTATACTTTATAAAAGCTTAGGCCAATACATGATGGAATAATATGGATGCTATATGACTAATATGTAACAGAGTTAACTTGTAATATACAAATTTGAAATGAGCAGACCAACCAATCTTGAAACTCCTTTCTTGTCCATTCGAATTTGTGGTCATAATGTCTGAACCTTTTAGCTTCAGTAGGGCCAAAACACACATTGAACTCATAATTCGGAGTGGTGATAATTATGAATTGTGGTGAGAGAATACTGAAAATTTTATGAGCTAGCTCGTCTAAATCTTTACTCAAAACATGCTCAATTCTGTGGAAAAAAAATTTATAAATCCATAAGGAAACCATATATCACTGAGAATAGAATCAAAATTTCATTCAATTATGTAGGCAGTTTTTATTTCTCATCAAAACTTACACTTCAGTGAAAATAAGAATTTGGTGCTCAAACCATTTTGAGGTCTTTGTTAATTTGAGGATGTCTCCAGAATATAAGTCGATTGTCAAAGGATTATCTCTTTTCTGTACGTAATTGAATCCTAATGGCCTTAGTTTGAAAACATTTTCTTCTAAAGTTTTTGTGCATTTGTCTATCCCAATAATTCTTTGCAGCTTGGAAATGTTTTTCAATTTTTTTATCAATCTGCATTCTCCGCAACCTACTTCCAAAACCTTCAAAATCACAGCATTATATTATTTAATTTTTATTATTATTTCAATGAAATTAAAAAAAACACAACGTCCACACATTCAAATGGAAACTGTATTGAAAAAACTACTTTGTGCATAAATACCATACCTTCATAATGTTTTCGTGTGATTCAATTGTTTTGATGATTTTCAAATCTCTTTGAACATATAAGGGAGGGTCGAACACAATCGGATCAGAGTCAATCTCCATTTTTTTTCTGAATGATGAATGAATAATTATATGATGGATATCTTTTGCAATCTTTTTTCAACTAGTCTCTTTTATATATGCGCCTTGAACAAAGTGCTAAAAGGCGTGCTACGAATTATGCGTTGCCAACATGATGCCAGTTATTGCCGCTGAGTTTTCATTCCTCAAATCTAACTATTTCAATGAAAAAATTTCAAATTTTTTAATTGATTTATTGCTTTAAATTGATATTTCATTGTGTTTAATATTTTTTCATTTTTTTCTCTCGCGACTTATTCATTTCGTAGGTTCAAAGCCCACTTCTATGACCGATAACACTCTGTTCTCGTATATTTCAACGTTTTCTTTTTTAGTTCGACTATTCGCCTTGTTTTTGTAACATTTCCAGCGCATGTCTGGACTTGATATAATAAAGACTATAATCAAATAATTTTTTGATTAGATTGGATATTAATATCAAAAACGTAACAAGTTTAAGTATTTTGACTGCAACTTTTCATTTTCATATCGAATAATTAAAAAAATAAAAATTTAAAAAAAATGACAAGTACTTTTCACATCTTTTCAATTACCAAAAGTTATAAAATTAATTTTTTAGTTTTAATAAAAGTGAAACCTCTTTTTTTAAAGTAGTATTAGAATCAATAAACTTAACTGCGGAAAAATCAATTTTTTGAAAAGTTCTTTAGTTAAATTTATTTTTTTGTCCGTAAATTCTCTCATTGAAAAAATTGACCGTACAAAAATTCTTATGAAAATGAAAACTCTACTTCAAGGAAATGTGGAATGGTTCATCAAAAAAGATTCATAGAAATATAGAATAATTTCAAAAGGTTCCACCCAAACGCTGCATATATCAATGAAAATAATGGCAAAAAACTTGGTAAGCTTTTCAAGAATTTTTTGACAACTATAACATCAAATCATTTGTATAGCGCTGATCTTTACTGTTCAAAAGCGAAGGTACTAATTTTACAAGAAAAAAAATCAATAGTTATCTAATGTTCTCAAAGGCTTTGACATCACTCTAAATCTCAAAGGTGTATTTATTTGATTTTAGTCAGTTTTCACTTTTTGAGAAAGACTTTCATTATCATTTTTATGGTGAATGTTACATCGCCTCATCCCTTATTCTAAAATTTTTAATAAGTTTTTTTTGTCATTATTTTATTTATGAAAATTATATTGTTTTCTCACATTAAACAATTTCCAGCGTTTTTCTGTACTTTCTTCCTTAAAGTCTCATCCAATCTAATATAATCAATCTAATCTAATCAATCTTAGCTAATCAACCTAATCTATTTTAATTCAATCTTATCTTATTTTTTCTAATCCAATTAAATCTAATCTTACCATTTGTATAGCGCTGAAAACACTGTTCACACTGGTCTCTGAAAAGAATCTTCATAACAAACCAAAAACTATAACTATTACTACATCAAAGAATTTAAAATAAAGATTCAAAACTCAAAATTTTGAAAATTTACTAACACTAGTTTAAAACTTAAAAAAACAAATGAACGGACAAAACAGCTTTACATATTCAAGCGTAATCGGAAGATTTCGTATGAAACTTTTCTAGTTTTGCTCTGAAGGAAGTCTTTTGAAATAATTTATAAATGAAATGGTAATTTTTTTTCATATTTTTTGTTGTTGTAAAAATCTCTTTTGAAGCATTTTAGATTTGATTATAACCTTGGCTTTATTATAAATTTCGATATTATTGTGGAATTATTGAAGTCTAATTCAGGCAGAGATTTATTCAGATAGCTTCAAATCTTTTTCAATTATTTCAATTTTTTAATAATTGTTGTAGTTTCCAATAAAAATTTAAAACATACGAACGATATGAAAATGGCATAATAATACAGAATGCATGATAATGGAGATATATTTTCTTTTAAATATAAAATTTAACAATAGTAAAATATGTAAAAATAAATATTTGAGATGAAAAAAATTTAATATAGATTAGTGAAAATCTGCAAAAAAATTTAGTCGATTAATTTGCCAAATTGTTGAAGAATTGTGATGGATAGACTTGTTAAGCTGGTGCGAATCAGGAAACCTTTGGCTGTTACACCAGTGGCGTTGCAAGCTTTCGAAGATTTTGCCCATGCGTTCATCAATAATTGCAAAGAACCTTACGTAACCTTGTTCAAGCGAGGTTAAAACAAATGCATTCATCAATAAGCTACCACAGCCGTTTGAGTACTTTGCAACCAACTCATGTGCTTCATACTCTCAACAAAACAGCAACAAAAATCCTTTTTTGTTATGTACATGAAGTGCTCTTTGGTGTTCACAAACTAGCCTCAATCTTTTAGTCAGTCAGCGCCTCAAATAAAAAAAGTGTCCAACCAAACATCAACGCAATACAATCATGTTTAATTTGATGGTCAAATGAGCTTCAATACCTTAGCGAATGAAATGACTTAAACATAGTAGTGGAAAATTAAATATGAAAATCTAAAGAAATCAAAACATTTGTACTACATGGCGTTAAGAGCGAAAAAACGCTCAGCTGTTGAAATCGCTGAGTGTTAATTAATGGGTGGCAATTGAGACAATTTTTATCTTGAACAAAAATGAAAAATAAAAAAAATGAGATGAACAAATTAAGAGAGTGTCTTTACAATAACAATTGAGGAATTGAAAGCTTTGAAAGCTAGTTAAGAAGAGGTAGTTGTGACAGTTTGATTGGCTGTGCAGTGGTGCAGCATGGAGTCAGAAGTCAAGTCCAGTCCTTCTTCACGAAAGTTACCAAAGAACACAAAACGATAATCGGAACGTTGAATGACTAGAAAAAGAAATAATTTTTAGCCTTTTGAGTTTAGAGTATTTAATAAAAAATTAAATAACAAAAAATGAAAATAAATATTTTAAAAAAAGTTTTAAATAGCAATTTACAATGGTATTTTTGTACAGATTTTTGTGAGTTTTCGAAAAATTATTTTCCTTAAAATAATATGACACAAACTTTCAATATAAAAATTTGACAGAAGTAACAGATAATTAATATAGAAAAGTGAATAATTAATAAAAAAGTTGATTAAGTTATATTCTGCATTGAATTTAGTATATATATTGGATGTTTAGTCCAATTCAGCAGTAAACCTTATTAACTGAAACACTAAATATCATTGAAATCTCAATTTGTTTATGAAGAAGTATTTGTCAAAAAACATTGAAAATACTCTTCCTCCATAATTCTTTATAAACGGTTAATTACTTACATTTAATTTATATTTTTGCTTGTTTAGTGATTATTGATTACTGCGATTGATGTTAATTTTTGAGATGGAGAAGCATTTCAGTGCATTTTTCTTTGGATTGAGAAGAATGCTGTCTCCAATGGAGAGGAGGTAGAGGCACACAAGAAGGGCTTGGAGGTGCTGTAAATTTAGGGTTGGCATACTTTGAAAGCTTCGTTTCCATTGGTATTTTATGGTTAAGAGGAGTGCCACTAAGATGATGTGGATATAGCCGAAAATGATGAGTTTCGTAGGTCTTTAAGCTTGAATTTTGTCGGTCGTTTCTTTTGGAAATGTATGAAATGAGTGAAGTATCCCATTTTTTTGAAATTTCTTTAGTGTTTCCTTTAAGTTTCGACTGTCTGTTAAAAGATGATCTTTCCCGAAAATCTTTCCGAGGTTGATAGAATAGTTGTTTAACCATTTTGAACTAGCAAAAGCTATTTTTCGTTCAATCAATTTCAAAATTTTCACAAGTGTTCATTTAATCGTCCGAAAATCCAAAAATCATGTTAGTTTAGATAATTTGAAATTATGTTTTGTTGATCATACAATCTGACAACTTTTAATTAATACACATACCCAAGTTTTATTAGTAAAAAAGTTCTTCAAAATATTCTGCATTGATTTCAATAATTTTAAACGAAAAGTTTGACATATTGTGTAACAGCTGAAATAGCGAAAAGTAAAAGTTGTTGTAGTTTAATAAAATGCTATAAAATAGTTTTTTTAGATAGAGTAAAAAACAATCATCAAATTACATAATTTCTAAATTTTCAAATTAATGATTTTTTCAATAAATTAAAATTGGTTTGATATTCCGGCTTAGTTAGAGAAAAAAAAATTTGATTACTGCTATTTAAACAACTTTATAACAAATACAATTTATAAAATGAAAAAAATAATAGCTTCATTGCTAATGTTTTAATTAAGCTCATAGATGACAATTGGTAGCCAAAATTTGAACAGCTACACGATTTTTAGGGCGGGTGCAGCCTAAACGGCTCGAGTCAATGCAGTTACCATTTCCAGCGTATGTACAATCTCCAATGTATGCCTGAAGTTGATCTTATAAAAACTATTTTAAAAGGGTTGTATAGCAAATTTCAAGCATGGTCTAGACACTCTAGAAAGAATTGTTTTGCTCGCTCTTGGGCCAATAGGTGATTTAACTACTTTTGAACTTTCCTTCATTTATCTGAGCTTCCGCTTTTTACACATCAAACTTGAGCTCAGTAGAAAACTGAACTCGGAGCCTCACACTTGACAGATGAGTTTGTTTATCATTAAGTCACAAGCGACACGGGCCCTTGCTCACGAAACTTCTAGAAAAATAATGGGACTATACTCGAAATCACATCATGTAAATAACTAAGAAATGTGAACTTTTGAAACAATTAAAAAAACAACAGGTTCAGTTTTCAGTTTTCATGCCCAGTACATTTTTTAATAAAACTTCACAATTGGTATTTTGACCATTCTGTTGAATCACCCCGACGCCTGAGTTCATATCTAAGTTGTCGCTTTCCGCTCCACACTAATGATTTATTGTGTTCATTCAAACGCTTTGCAAAATCGGTTTTATTATTGTTATTAGGAGTCAAGCCCTATAATAAAATGAAATAGAATCGTTTTCGGTTTCGCAAAAGCGTATATGGCCGTTACTTTAATTTACTTTATTTAAACTATTTTTATTAACTATTTGAAATTTAAAGTTTCAAATATTAGTTATAACTAAGGTTATTTACCTAAGAGCTATATTTTTTGCCGATTACGAAGATTTTGAAAAGATTTGAAAGAGATTGCCGAATCCGCCATTTTCTCGTTTGAAATACAGACATTACAGTGAAATCGTCAACCAACACCTGCGCAAATACCAAATTACTCAACAAAAAAGTAAACGAGTGTTGAAAAGCATTGCAAAAATTTGTGGTATCCTGACGGATTTGTGAATTAGAGAAATGGCTGAAGAAGAAAAAGACATTGCTGTAAAATCGTCAATCATTCGGCTACAAGAATTTGAAAAACATGAAAGTGAGTGAGGGTTGAAAGCATTGCAAGGAATTGCGGTATCCAAAATTCCTTGTGAATATGACAAATGACTAAGAAGGAAAATAGAAGGAAAGAAGAAATAACTTGAAACAACTTTTTAATAGTTATGTTATGTGGTTTTAAGATATGATTCAATTCTCAAATTTTAAGAATCCTTTATTTGATTTAATAGACAATTCTCCTTTTGAATTTTTTAGAACCTTAACATTCCATTTTTGGTTGATTTGGTGAAACATTCTTCAATAGTCATTCAATATAAACTATAACTCAATTCTAAATTTTTTAGATTTATACATTTGATCCTGTAGTCAGTTTTTGATCTCTTACAACAGACAATTGACAATTTTTATGACATTCAATTATTGTTGATTTTAGTTTTTTTCTTTCATTTGATTAGAATAGATTAGTTCATATGGCATTCAGTTATTGTTTATTTCTTTTTAAATTTTGATGGTTCACCATGTTTTATGCCATTTCCAGCCTTTGTCTGAATTTGCTTCAACAAAGACTATGGAAAAAAATCCCTGTTCATTGAACAAACCCAAAGTTAAAAATAAACAAGAAAACTTGTATGTCTTTGTATTTTTTTCGTAAAAATAAACAAATCGTTATGTTGACTGGCTTCATTTATATAACTCTTTCTCTTTTCACAAAAGGTCAGTTTAAGATATGCAAATATATTTTATGAAACAGAATAAATACTATAGAAAATTGAAAAAAACTATGAAATAAAAAAAAATCTTTGGAACAACAATAGTTCAAATAGATCAAAAAATATATTATGAACTAGGAAATTCTTGACATCCTAATTTTTCTCCCTCTATATTGAAGTTATCCTCTATCCAAACCTTTTTTTAAACTGCTTATTTGGCGTTTTACAAGTTAGATTTATTTTTATTTTTAGTATTAATATAATCATTCCATTCCATGCATGCAAACGAACTTCCACACACCAGAGATCCTCTGTTTCACCAAGCACAGCGACGTTTCTTACCCAATCTTTGAAGACGAAGTTCAAAAGGCTGACACTGCGAACGACTCGTTGACTTTTTCTCCCTTGACACTCACTATCGTTTCCACCTGCTCCAACACACTCACCCTCCACACCAGTACTGACTTCCTAACCTTAGGGCCCCTCAGTTGCTTGCTTTGGCGTTCTCTAAATAAAACTTTTTTTAAATATATATGATTTTAAACATTTTAAATAAGTCAAAAACACAAGTAATCAGTTTTCATCATGAACTTTGCATCTGAGTTGAACAATAATTTCTTAAAAAATCGATGCATTTGGTAGTTCACCTGCACGAGAAGTTGAATCAGAATGCCACGATAGACGCCGTCAAACTGATGGTCAGGTCCCGGAGCAGGAAAAACGAGGCGTTTGGATCTTTCGAAACGCTCTACAACAAGAAGCTGCAAACCCAAACCTTCATGAAGAGCCATAATGTACCAGCTACTTTGTGTATAACCAATTGCGGTTGTAAGCTTCCCAGCAGCTGACTAGATTTGATTAAAAAAAGCTATAAAAATGAAATTCACAAAAAAAATTCAACTGTGTAAATCAGTTTTATTGATTGAAAAGCTTCGAAGATTCAATGACCACAACACGTGTTCTGCAGCTGATGCACATATCACCACCAGGCGCTGCTGAAGAACGTTCTCCCATTGGATAGCAAGTACTTCCTAGTCACGTGGCATGCATTCACAAGTTTCATTCCACCCGATCTCTTCCTTTGGTGGGTTGGTGGCGTCACTGAGTGTGTTTCAAAAATACCAATGGTTGAATACGTGGCAATAAATACATAAATAGAAGAATGCGCTCTTGAAAAGCGTGTATTCAGCGTTATACAAATGATTTGATTAGATTAAACTAGATTAGAATGCACAGCTTTGTCCGGCTGCAGTAAGTTTCCTGTGATTGAACTGACGTTATATTCAATTCAACCTTGTCAAAATATCGATCAAGGCACTTTCAAACGACCCTTTCAATAGTGTGATCACGAATATCAGGAAGAGCTCAATGAGTATTGAAACAGAAAATCGGCAGAAAAATGATCACTTTTCCATCTTAGTCGTATCAGACATCTAAAACTATTCTTGAAAAATCCAATTTCTAACGATAAGTTTTAAGCTACTTTTTCCCTCTTTTGATTATTGCAACTTTTAACCACATAAATGCTTAATCCGCATTTTTCTACTTTCCATGGGGCTTTCCTAGTCTTAGGCTTCCTTCCTCTGCATCGGTGCCTCAATGTTATAGAGTTCAAACAACCTTCACACTCAAAAAGTTAAAAGAAACAAAAAGCTCTTGAAGAGTTTGTATTCCGAGCTATATAAATTGATTGATTAGAATTATCAGTGTTGACTGAGTAGTGAATGAGCATCAAGTGGGTCTTGCTTGTATAAGTCTTCAAGGGCGCCTCAGTTTTGGCGTTTTGCAAATTGATTCATTATTAACATGAGTTGAGTCTTCATGCTGCCTCAAGCTTTTAAGTGTCAAAAGTTCGAACGAGGAACCTCTTTCCAACTTTTCCAAGACAGGCGACCGGGGTTGTTCGGTCATAATTCGGAGACAATCAACTATTAAAAGGTAACAGCTAGTTAAAATAAATATGTTTCAATCTAAAGTTGGAAAAAAAAAGTTAAAAGTCATTTTGTATAATTGGTGGCAGAGTTCTAAGAAGAGAGAATAGGTTTCTATGCACTCGTTGGAAAATGTTATTTAAAGTTGACAGTTCTTGGAGGTGCGGACAGTTGGTAACTGACTTTTGTTGGGAGAAGTTGCATAAGAAGGTTAGTGCAAAAAACAACAGAGATTTGAAAATTGATCGTGCAATCTTGAAAGTTATTCATGATCGCACTGGAAGTTAATTCAAAGCCAAGAGGTGTTTCAATGAATGATGGAAGTAATAGTTAATTTTGACCATAACTGCTTTGTTCTTTTTTTTTTCGTTGTGTCTATTCATTTTGTGCCACCAAACTTAGAAACAAAGAAGTGAAGGGCACTCCGTATTTGATCTAATCTTACCAGAACATTTGCATATGGCCAATAACGCACTTTTTAAGAGCGCTCTGATGCGAACTGTTCAAATAATGATGTTTTTAATTTTAGGATGGAGGTAGTACAGAAACCGAACATACTGTTGAGGAACATCAGAAGACCTCTGAAAGCTTGTATTCAAAATATTGAGTGATTAGAGTGCGTGACAATCACATGCATTCACGACTATTCTCGAGTGCCAATACCTTTCAAAAGGCATGTTTTATGCAAGACTGAAGCTCCGTCACTTGTTTAAATAAGAAACAAGAATTTATTTTTTTCATGTTAACCAATTAATTTTTGTCATATTTGAATGCGCTATACAATTTCATTGATTAGATTATGTTTTAAATATGAATTTTATTTATATAAGCACCAAGACAACCAACTGAGACACCTCAAAGTAGTCTCAAGTGTTCACAGGAAATGAAGAAAGTTAACAAAAATAAAGAGTTAAGTATTCAATAAACGAATAACTTTTTATTTATGAGCAAAAAATATGGAAACAGAAATAAAAGGTAAAAATAATATTATAGCAGTTTTGCATTATTGGTGAAATAAATCAGACAGCTTGCTGATGAATGATGTAGGTAGGGATCAGGAAGTAGTGGTCAGGTCTCTTGATGTTGGTGCAGTCTGAGTCATCTTGAATCATTCTCTGCTGTATTGCTTCTTGCTCTTAATGTACTGTTTTGTTTATGAAAAGACAAAAATAGTTTCTTCAACGATATTTCATCACATATGACTTGTTAGTCGCCCATAGAGAAGAAACGAAGAGTTTTAAGAGCACCTTTAGGACGAAATTATAAGTTTCAAGACCTTCCATCAGCACCGACTTTTACCCACTTATGCTTTGAACTGCCACCACTTTGCAATTGTATTTATTTTAAAAAATGAAATTTTGAACAAAGAACTAGAATTTCTAGTTTATTATTTTCACAACGTATCTGAGAACCAGGTCATCGCAAACGATCATATGTGAGCAGAAATTCTCCCAGGTTGCCAATGCATTTATGAATTTGTTCGATCTCGCATTCAATTGCTTGATCACGTCTAAATGAAACAAAGATTGAAAATGTTCTAAAAAATATAAAAGTTATAGAAAGTAACAAAATGTTCTATTTCGTAATATTCGAAGCTCACAAGCAAGCTACAGTTCATACCTAAATAATATGGAATTTTGAGTATATGAAGAAAAAGAGAATACTCAACTGAATAAACTGGAATTTGACGAGAACAAAAAAAACAAATTCTATTTACCAGATAACAAGATGGACAAACGAGTTTGAATTGACGACGCCATAATTGATGAAGCTACTACAAGGCCTTCAAGAACAATGGTAAAAAGAAAAAACAAAAATTAATTAAGATTTAAAAGGATTACTTTTAAAAGTCGTAGCAAAAGTTTGCTTTATATCAAAAGCACTCCAAAGGGACAAATGCAGATTCTCAAATTAATACGAGATGTTGTTTAGGTAGACAAAGCAAAAAGGGTGGATGAGACCTCCTTCCTTCTTTACAGCGGGCAGTCGGCTGCATGAAAGGTGCTTGACAGCAGGTAGTAGAAGCAGGTTATAGCAGCTATGAAGAGAGGGAATGGGGTGGCGAGGGTAGTGTGAGCAGTTCCTCTGGTGGTCGGAGGGTCAGTGGGCACGCGGACGCATGGAGGAATGGTCTTCTTGACGTTCACGAAGAAAACGTTGTATGATTGAACCAAGGTCATTCTGCGGAGGGATGAGGTGTAGGGTTGTGAAGTTTGAGTATTGTGTTTGTTGTTTGGTATTATTTGAGGAAGAAAAGTAAAAAACACGAGCAGATAGACGAAAAGAAGAAAGACGGAAAAAACAAAGAAAAGACGGAAAACAAAAAAAAATCAAATAAAGGAGAGAAGTGAAACCAAAAAAGAATAGGAAACCGGAGAAAACCAAAAAAATGAATTAGAAAAAGAAAAAAAAATAAATAAATAAAAAAATTAGAGATGAAAATTCAAAAACGAAAAAAAGAGAAAAATGAAATGAAATAAAAATTGGTGAATATAAGAAATAAAAAATATTTGAAAATGAAGATAAAAATGAAAAAAATGGAAAAACAAATAAAAAAAAACGACAAAAAAAAGGTGGAAATGAAAAATAAAAAAAATAAAAAGAAGAGGACAAGAATAAAGAGAGTAGAATAAACAAATGGAAGAAAAAAGAATGAAAAGAAAGGGAAGAAAAAATAAAAAAATAAAAAAAGGAACTAACGTCAAAGCGACGCTTCCTCTGAGCGTGGTAGGAGGAGTCCATGTGAAGGAGACGGACGAAGTGGTCGTTGTAGTTTCGTGGTGGAGAACGCTCTGTGAGTTGATGGTTTGTTGTAACAAGTAGAAGCTTGCAAAAGAACAACCGAGTTGCGAAGAAATCTAATCTATTAATTTTTAATCTTTGTTAATCTAATCATAACATCTATACAGCGCCGATACACAGTTCAAAGCGTTGATTACACACTGTTCAAAGAACATTTGGATGAAAAAGTTGAAAAGAGTTCATAAATGGACAGCACAAAGTCGTACGTGATTATTGCCGAAGCATTCCGAAGTGCTGAGGGTGGATGGACTGAAATCACTGAACAAACCATAGCTGTTTGCCGGATTGTTGGGTTTCTTGAAAATCATCAGGAGGCCCTTTATGGAAATTTGAGTAGGACCATTCCAAACCTCGGTGATTCGAACTGGCGAATAAGACGAACAATTGGTTTTGATTTTTTTAAATTTAAATAAATAGGTAATAAAAGATTGAAATTTGTTGAAGGGCACATACTCGGTAATGGTTTGCCAGGTTGGTAGCAGTAGGAAGCATTGGCATAGACCACTCGGACACCATTGCTAGGCCTGGCATCTCCATGAACTGCAAAGGTGGAGTGAAGAAGGAATACAATATTTTTTTTATCATTGGAATAAATTTAAAAATACAAGTTAATAGATTTCAAAACGTTGCTTGACAATCGAAAAACATATTTAAACATTCAAAAACACAGTAAAACAATCAAAAAACAACTTTGCAACTATTTTTCATGGCACCCACCAGGCATCATGCGTGTGCAGAAGCCGTCTTCGACGTTGGGATGTTGACTCTTTGCCAGCACGAGAGGCAGAAAAGCCTGGCACAGAAGGAGCACTCTGATCACTTGCATGCTGCTGACCTTGTAAAGGCACCGAGGGAAGAACAAGTTTATGTTCTCATGCTTTGTTGGGCCTCTTATATACTCCTCCCCGAACGACTCTCGTAGAGTATTTCTCAAGGGTTGACTACCAAAGACACCCGAAGGCGGTCGAGTAGCGCTGAGTAAGCGTTTATCATGTATTCCTCTTTATTGTGCGCCCGAAATTGCTAAC
>OX387247.1:9571362-9601362 GCA_947562095.1 Branchellion lobata
GTAGCATCGTTATGGTCGGCAAATGGCCAATTAATCGGTTGAAGTTCTTCGAAAAAGCAACTAATTTTTGAAATAGCTTGTCTTTGTAAGCTATTCTTTGAAAATAAAAACTTAAAATTATCAATAAAAGTACTTTAAGTGAATAATATATGTAATATAGTAATACAGTAACATATATATTATATAATTAAGCTCTATACAAGTCACACAGGTCATTTGCCAGACGTCATGTTGTTTCAGTAATTTTTGCGGAATGGGTTTTTTTATAGGTTTTGAAGTGTTTTTTTTAATTGATTGTTCAAAACTTTCACGCTAAAATGGTACTTTATTACGGCTACTACTACCACTACACCACTCGCCATCACTCACAATCCATGCTTGCTTAACCAATAATTTTCAGGTTTCTTATCATTGTTCCATCTTCGACGATATTTTGATGCTTTCCAGTTTCAAAAAATCGATTATCGAATCTTTTTGTATGATTTTAATTCGGAATTCTTGTTTTTATTTCCGTTATCTAGGTGCTGGGCAGATGGTCTTTGATATTTTTCAAAAATAAAAAAATAGAACCTTCATGTATGCAAGAGTTCTCAAACCCCATGGCACTGAACTTATTACCGGTCACATGCCTGCGTGGCGGCTTTTGACCCCTCGCTTTTCATCGCTCTTATTTATATCCTTTTAATTAACTATTCAAAATTTTATGTTTCGACTGCTAGTTTCAGTGTTTAATTCTTTAATTTTTGTAGTCTTTTTTCGTTTCGAAGCTTTTGAAAGATTCATTTCCATTTTTTCGATTGAAACATGCAACATTGGAGTGAAATCGTCAACCAACAACAACTTCTACACCTATACCCGTAACATAAATATTGTTTATCAACTTAATCAGAAAGATTTCAAAAATTGAAAAACGTTTCGTTGGGTTTGAAGTGACAAGGGGATGTAAGGTACGTAATTTTAAACAAGTTTGTGAAAAAATTTTGAATATTATCAGAGAGGTAATAAAAAAAGGATCTCAAGAATTTCTTGATTTAATGAATTGACAGATAAAAAAGTGACAAAAAATTGTGGAATAGTTTCTCCAAACAAACTTTCCTGTGTATATAAATGTAGATTCAATAGTCAAAATGGTGAACATTAGAACGCAACCATGGTAATCGACAGACATAAGTAGTGGCGTAGTTTTTAGCTTGAAGCAGCCTTTAAAATGCGTTTCAGAAAATTATTTGAGAATGATACAAAGCATTTGGATGATGTGAGAACATGAGTCAGAAGCCTCTTGTGCTGGTCAATGAAGTAACTTTCCTTGTAGGAACATTGAGTTTTTCAACTTTTCAGGCTGCAACAGATACAGTTGATTTTCGGAGAGTGCTGAAACATAAGGTAAAGTGGCTATGAACAATTTAGTCAAAAAAGTTGTCGGAAATCCTAACTGTAAATTGACATATAAAATAGACGTTTGAGGTCAAAACGATTTTAAGAAAATTAAATATAAAAAAAGTTTTGAAACTTATACATATAAAATAAAACAAAAAAAAATTAACAACTTGCAGGTGAATGTTTCAAGATTACAAAATTTGTCTTGTTTTATTTCGTCTGTTCAGATTTTATGCCATCTCATTTGCACTCATTTGTTCTTTTTTCACCCTTTCATCCTTTTTTGTTTCACCTTTTTGAATTTTTGGTGAAATTTAGGCTTGTACTGTTGTTCGAATGCGGTTTTTCTGTTCACAATAACTTCTTATACTTCACCTATGTGGATAATTTTTTGTGTATTAAAATATTTTTGTGAGCGTAATGAACCTAAAATTTGGTTAATTTATTACTTCAGCAGGTGCTTCCCAAAACGAAGAAGACCTACCATTAAATGCATTTTTATATGAATGTGCAAAATAAATATTTCATTGATTGCCGAAAAGTTTGGACTTCACATAATTTTCAAAATTAGCACTTTTTCGAAATATCTAAACAACTAAAAACTTTAAATTTAAATACTAAAAGTGGCATCGAGATAAACTTTTTTAATTGAATAAAACTAAATATTGAACTTTCAGTCCAACTTATTAATATTTTAAATTGAATTAACTTTTATAACATAAAAATGTAAAAATTTCGCTCAATCTGTTTGGAAATATTTCTAAGAAGATTTTGTTTATATAACCTTATATAATTTTTTGGGGCACTTCATCAATAAAGATTGACTTCCATTACAAATATTACAGTTTGAAAATATTGGAAACGGACTTTGTAAAATATGTATTATCAAAATTGATATATAAATCCATCAAGTAGGGCTGTTGTATGGTGATGTCTTTCCTAGCTAAGAGATTCTCCAACCTTTCTAACAAGCAAACTTTCCGAAGTGGCATTATCATCCACTTGTGCCATGACAATTTGAAAGGGTTTTCTAAAAGACCTGAGGAGATCAAAGTAGCTGAATATGGGCGCAGCTACACGAGTGAGGAGTTGTGTGAACTAGCCTCTTCTAAGCTGGCTTTAACATGGCTGGTGTTCCCTATGATGGGCGTTGCAAGAAAGGTGGATGACGTATTTGAATGGGTGGGCGTAGAGGAAAAGGTGGAGTGCAGAAAAGATTCATTAGAACACTTGTACTTCCGTTTTCGTCTCATGCCTTCGTACAGAGGCATGAGAATTATGAAGGGCAGTGGAAAATGTGACTTTGAATACTTCATGCTGCAAGTCAGAGAGGACTACCTTGCCAGCAGATTTTTCAAACCCAAGGAAGCTGACACACCAGTCAGAAGCTTTTTTTAAGTCAATGTTGAAATATCTCCATATTTGTTAATTAAATTTCCAACTATTTCAAATATTCAAAAACGCTTTAAATAAATAAGATTTTTAACTAAAAAAATTCTCTTCGTCTCCTAAACCACAAACAAAAAACCCAAAACAGTTCATACTGGGACTGGCCATAAGTGACAAATTACGGTTCATGAAAGCCTATGAAGTTGAACTGGAGCAAGCATCCAAAGTTTCCTTCCTTCACTTCATTCCTCCCAAGGTTCATGCCACTATTGTGCACATAAACCCATTGCTTATAGTTTTTGGAAACATAACGTTCCAACATGCTGTCTCTCAATACTTTCATTAAATGTTGAAATTAACTCTTCACAATCTTTCCATTTCTTCTACACCCTTCATCGACTTGATGCAGGTGTTGAAGGAACACTTCAACAACTTCCTGACTCGCAAGGACCTGCTGGCTCAACTCGACACAAAGCTGCATGAGTACTGTCAGAAGAATGCCAGTGTGGAGGAGCGCGAGCTCATGTACACCATCACCCATGAGATCATCAAGAAAATCACCGACTATGCTGTGCAAAAGGTCTTTGAAGATCCACCAATCCATCCATCAATGCGTTCATTAATTCATCCACCAATCCATCCATCAATGCATTCATTAGTTCATCCACCAATCCATCCATCAATGCATCCATTAATTCATCCACCAATCCATCCATCAATGCATTCATTAATTCATCCATCAATGCATTCATTAATGCTTTCACCTATAAATTCACTAATCAATCAATCTATCAAACTATCAATCTAATCAATGAACCAATGAATCTCTCACTTTATCCCTCAACCATTCACAGATAGAATTTGAGAAGCCTCCGACCACAGTGACCATCCAACCATACCACTCCGAGTTGCCTGGGATCCTTATTCACTCCCTCAACGTAACTCCACCGCCTTCCTTCATCCTGCTTCATTGCTCAATCAACAACCACGCGCATCGTCAATCCATTGCCACTTATTTAACTATCGCTTTGAAAGTTTTTTTAATTATTTTTATCTTCTTCATTCTGCCATAACCATCATTATTATCATCATCATCATCATCATCATCATCATCATCATCATCATCATCATCATCATCATCATCATCATCATCATCATCATCATCATTATCATCATCATCATCATCATCATCATCATCATTATCATCATCATCGTCATCATCATCATCATCATCATCATCATCGTCATCATCATCATCATCCAATCACTGGACTTCAGGAAAGGTACTACACCAAGATTAATGACGTAACTGACGCGACGTTGACGCACGCAGGCAATCAAGTGATCATGCTCCATCGCAAAGGAGGCTCTCCACTGGTGTGATTACTGTTTTTGTTGTTTATTTTTGTTTTTTCTTCATCGTTGAGGCGTTAACGCCAAAATTTTTATTTTTTTTATTGTCGGAAAGTGATGAAATTGAAATCGTTGTTGCATACGTCACTGGGTGACTGGATGAAATCCGATTAACAAACCCGATAAATCTTCTTAGTCTCAACTAAAACCAAAAAACTTGAAAATAACAAAAGTTAAAAATTCAATCATCTAAAAATTAAATAAAAATTCAATCACTACTAAACCAAAACAACAGAAGCCGAAGAACAATGCCGAAATACGCCACAATAACATAAAAAAAGCACCAACAACACCATTACAATGTACCACAATAGCATACAAAACAACAGCCACAACGACACAAACACTGTTTTGATAAAACAATCTTTTATTTTTTTAGTCCGATTGTTCGCTATGTTCAGTACCATTTCCAGCGTCTGTCTGGATTTGTTTCAATAAAGATTATTAAATAAGCACCACGCCACGATGACACAAGCACCACGCTACAATGACACAAGCACCACGCTACAATGACACAAGCACCACGCTACAATGACACAAGCACCACGCTACAATGACACAAGCACCACGCCACAATGACACAAGCACCACGCCACAATGACACAAGCACCACGCTACAATGACACAAGCACCACGCCACAATGACACAAGCACCACGCCACAATGACACAAACAACACGCCACAGAAAGTGGCCTATAGTGAGCGGAGGAAGGCCTTGTTGCTGTTGTGGTTCCTGGATGGCTACCACCGCTTGAGTGAGGACTTCAACGCGTCGTTGTGCGTCGATGTGGAAGGTGTCTTTGCCCGCATGCTCAAACAGAACCACCTGTATGGGCCTGTGAGGTCTGTGCTGGTGGTGGTGTTTGGGCTTCGGTGTTGTAGTGGTTGTTGTGGTTGTGGTGGTGGTGTTGTTGTCGCTGTGGTGGTAGGAATGTTGTGGTTGTGATGATGTTGAGGTTGTGGTGGTGTTGGTGATCGTGGTGTTTTTAATATGAATAATTTAGAGCTAAAATTATTACGAAAATTCACTGGTTCACTAACGACATCAAAAACACCATCACCCATCATAATCACACGTTCATTCACCTTTTTCTTTTTTGCCATTACCACCATCATTCCCACCACCTTCATCTTCACCTCGGCAGCATTGAGTGGGCAAAGAAGCGACTGCGAGAGAAGAACCAGGTGGATTCTAACCGCAACTATTTGGTCAAGCTCAGTCGCTCCAGACCCTTCGGACTACGTCTCTTCTACATCAAGGTGGATCAGATCGGCTCTCTCGAGATCTCCTTCGATCCCGTCTCCAGGAGGTACTCTCTGGTGCAGTCGGAGGGGGAGGATGGTGGAACCAGCAGCAGTGATGACGATGATGAAGAACAAGGGGATAAAGATGATGATGGTGACGATGACGACGATGACGATGTCACAATAGATGGGGATAATGATAGTTTGAAGAAAGTTGTTGCGGACGACAGGGTTGACAACGTTAAGTGTGATTACAAAAACAACGATTATAGTCCTCCCATCAACAACAACATCAGCAACATCAACAACAACATAAACAACATCAAAAATAACATCAGCAACAACAACGTCAATAACAACGCCAACAAAATGAATAACATCGACAAAGACGATGAAAACTTGGATTTCAGCTTGGGTTTCAATAATTTGAACTTCAATGACTCTGCCAACTCCAGCCGTTATCGTTGCAAAAACAACAACGACAACAACAATGCGATCTTTGGTGCGTTTGTAAATAACCAAAACAACAACAAGATTAACAACCACAGCACTAACAAAGTTGAGAATGGCATTTGGAAAAAGAAAGTAAGCTGCAAAACTAACAACAACAACAACATCAACATCAACAACATTCACAACGGCCAAAACGGCAACAAAAACATTCACAACATAAACGGCCACAACGTCAACAACAACCACAACAAGGGTTGGTTCATGAACATTCATGCCTTGGTCGATTACCATAGAAGCAAACATCAACTCAAACAGTGCGTCAAACCGTCCCTGCCTTGTATGTCCTTCGTTTCTTCCTTCATTTATTCATGCATTTACTCATTCATTCATTCATTCCTTCTTTCTATCTCTCATTCATTCATTCTTTCATTCTTTTTTTCTCTTTATTTTTGTTTTTCGTTTTACTCTCCATCTTCTCTCATCAACCCAACAAACATTGTTACTAGAACATCATTAAGGTCAAAGGTCAGAGCACACATACACTTTATAGAAAAATCATTTTAACTCATTTAAAGTTGTTGCTCTGTTAATGTTGCCAACACTAACAACCACCATCACCACCAAAATATAACCCCAACCACCAACACCACCATAGCATGACCACAGCCAACAATATCATCTCAGTAACTTCCTCACAGACGAATCTCGCGTGTACTTGTGTCAGAGTGGCACGGAGGATCGGAGGGGCGCTTCGACGTTGGTGGGCTCTAGGGACACGGGAGTGGCTGGTCTGCATCACCAACTCGACAACCTGGAGTTTATCGGTGGCTGGTTGAGTGCTAGTTGATGAGTGGCTGCTTGAAGGGTGCTTAAAGGGTGGTTGAGGGGTGATTGATGGGTGGTTGTAGGGTGATGATGAATGGTGGTTGAGGGGTGATGATAAATGGTGGTTGAAGGGTGGTGATGGGTGGTGGATAATGTGAGGGTGGTAGATTGTAGGTTGATGGTGATGGCTGATTTATTGTTTTAGGACGGGTTTGGAGGTCGCTCCATCGTGATTATCCATCTTCGTCCCACCACCTTACCTCCCTCTCAAACCTAGTTTTTATTTCTCTTCGCCATCCTTCCGTCACTCCATCACCACCCAGTCTCGGGCACGTACACAGACGTCTACAAGACCACACTGGAAGACGCAGGTCACAGGAGCACGTGGGCAGTCAAGCGCCTCAAGCCACAACACGAACACCTTCTCAAGGTGCCTCAATCACTTCTGCGTAACTCCTTGTGCATCCTCTTACTATATACAATATTTTTTTAAATTATTTTTTTCTTTTTGACACTTTCAATATTTTCAATTCTCTACTCAATTATTGATAATTTTTTCGCCTGTCCTTTAAGCCATTCATCCATCCATCTGCTCACCAATCTGTTCATCCATCAGCTGCCTTTTTATCCATTTATCCGAGTGTTTTTCCGTCCATTCATATATCTGCTCACTCATCCATCCAATCGTCCGTCCATCCGTTCATCCACCCATGCTCCAACGCAGTACTTCTTGAACCTCATGCACGACTGCACATCGTGGGGTCGGTGTTCTTTCCTGGTGAAGATCAGGTCCTTGTGGCAGTCGCATGCTCTTCAATTAACTATTCCATTATACTTAATAATAATACTAAGTTATTCTTATTTCATTAGAACTATCCTCAACATTTGTCTTGTCAATTAAGCACTTGTTGTGATTGTTAAAACTTTGTTATTGTTACTAATTAATCAATGTAAAAGTTATTCACATACTTTTCATTCGTTTCCAGATCTGTATGCCTTTCTTTTCCTCCCTCAATCATCATGGAATACTCCCCACTAGGTATTCGTCCTTGTCTACATTCCTTTGTGGTTTCTACGCATGTCTGAATAATTCCACCACCACCTTCCCTAACTCACTATCTTCAATTTTCCAACACTCTCCCAACTCACCATCTCTCATCTCACCATTTCTCATTTCACCATCTCTCACCACTTACCCTCTTTTCCTGAATCACCATCATTTTCCATCCGATCCACTTCTCTATCCAATCCTCTTTTTCCAACTCACCACCACTCAGGCAGTCTCCGATCTTTCCTCCAAAACTCTTCCACACTTCCTCCTTCAAAACAGCTCATCTCCTTTGCAGAGTCTATTGCTCAGGCTCTCCTCTTCTTGGTGAGTAGCCCTGAGTGCGCATGACGCCTTAATCTAATCTTATCTAATCTAATCAGATCATTTATATAACCCTGATTTCACAATGTTCAAGAGCGCCTCAAAGGTCATTGTGCAAATCATCAAAAGTCATTAACTACTTTTCTTAGTTATAAAAAAGGTTTTGTATAATTTTTTTGTTTTTTTTTCAAATTTACTATTTTTTTTTAGTAATTTTTATTTATCACTTTTTTGACGTGTTTTTAAATTACTGGCACAAACAACACAACACAACACTACAGCCATTGTCACGTGGCTTTGAAACTCTACGGGGTTACGGCCACTATGATAATATTCGTTTTTTTATTGTTTTGTATTGTATCAAATCACAACCGCACAACAACAACCACACCACAACAACCACACCACAACAACCACACCACAACAACCACACCACACCACAACAACCACAGCAACCACACCACAACAACCACACCACACCACAACAACCACACCACAACAACAACCAAACTACAGCATGACCAGCAGGACACCTTCCATGGCAACGTCAATGCCTGCAACGTCCTGCTTTTCCAAGTAAAGGAAACCTTGCTGGCCAAGCTGGCTGACCCTGGCATGACTCGGTACTTGTCACTCATCCTTCCTTATTTTTTTAAATTTATTTTTGATACTGTTTTTGCTGACTCAGTACTTTGTCTTTGTCAGTTCACTCATTTTCTCTATTATACTTAGCGCCTCGTTTTCTCGCCTTGCCGCTTTACAATTTAGATTTGATATTTTTATCATCGTTTTTATTGCCTTTCCTTATTATTATTCATATTGGGCATCTCTTCAATTTCATTCTCGTTATTAGTTTCTTTAATATCTTTTCATTATTCTCGTGATTGCTTCTTAATTATTTATTATTATTATTATTATTATTATTATTATTATTATTATTATTATTATTATTATTATTATTATTATTATTATTATTATTATTATTATTATTATTATTATTATTATTATTATCATTATTTATTTTTTAAATCCCACAGTTACTATGACACATCACTCCTGGAAGACAGGTCTGCTCGGGCGTGCTAACAAAATAATTTTCTATTGGAAAAATAATGGCTACAACGACAATAACAACAACTAAAGCATCAACGACATCATCTAGCACAGCAACACCAACGTTAACAATACTAACACTTGCAGCAACACCAACACTAACAACACCAGCACTAACAACATTAAAATCACCAACAACAACAAAAAACCACCACCAAGAACAAAAATCCCACCAGCAACAACAAAAACAACCACCATTACAGGATAGCGTGGTTGGCTCCTGAGGTGCGGGAAAGAGACAGGAGGGGCAGTAAAGAGGCCGATGTGTTCGCATACGCCAGTACCCTGTGGCAGCTTTACAACCATGGCTATGATCCCGATAAGTCAGAGGTGTGGAGGGTGGTTAGTTGGATATTTGAATAGGTGGATAGTTGGTAGGTTGGATGGATAGTTGGCTAGTTGGATGGATAGTTGGATGAATACTTGGATGAATAGATGGATCGATGGGTAGATGGATGGATATATTGATAACTGAATGGATAAATAGATGAACGAATGTTGTTGGGTGGGTGTTTGTGTGGTTAGTTTGATACATTTGGTGGTTGAGCGGCTGAACGTTAATATATCTCAAACAATAAGTCTCACACTACGATGAAATAATCTCACTTCCCTAGTATTCCACACCATCACCTGTTGTTTGAACCCACAGATGTACAAACTTCTCACTTCCTCCTCTTACCGTCTGCCTCGTCCCTCCTCTTGCCACGAACACATCTACGAACTCATGGTGTCCTGCTGGAGGGATGAAGAGCACCTCAGACCTGATGCACGTGATCTGGTCAGGAATGTTCGTAACTTCTTGTCTTCTGGTTGGTGGTTCGGTGCATGGTGGTATGGTTGATGTTTTGATGTGTGGTTGGTCGGTTGGTTGTTTGGTTGGTTTTTTTGTTGTTACGATAGTAGGTGTTCCATAGTTGTTTTATTAGTCTTTTCAGCTGTTTCAAGTCATTATCTTTTCATTAATGTAATTTGATATGATTCTCAATTAGCTCCTCAATATAATACTTTTGTGAGTGAATCACAATTGGTTGTTTTTTTCCAGGAGGAGGAGCCTATAATGACTACAACGACGGCGTCACCAATAAAGTGGTAAACGTGAAACCCATGAGAAACCTCATTGGTCAGAGGACCACTTCGATGTCAGGGGGCGGAGTCGTGATGACCAATCATGTCGATTCGTGCAACAGCAGCACGCTGTTGATTGGTCAGTCCGGAGAGTCAAGCCTTTCAGCCAACCACGACACAACATTCGATACAACTTATGACTCACACTTCACTCCTCTTGGTTCGTGAGGGAGTTTCGTGTTGAATAGGATTTTTCAATTACCTCATTCTCCCCACAATGGAACAAAAACCCCATAATGTAACAAAAAAAAACCCATAATGTAACAAAAACTCGCTATAATGTAATAAAACCTCGCTCTAATGTAACAAATATTCCCCTTTATATAACGAAAACTTTCCATAATGTAACAAAACTACCTTCTAATATAGCGGAAACTCCCTTTCACGCAGACTTCAGTCTGGACTTTTGCGAGAACAGCGACACCATAGGCATGAACTGCCTCGACTTCAATTCATTGCACCCGCTTGGAGAGGTGCGTGGAGGGTTGTAATGACAGGAACGAAGGTAAGTAGGGGTAAAAGGAAAAAAAAACTTATCTTGATCTTCAGATGGAAAAAAGAGAAGAATAATAAGATTTGTGATATATGCATAATTCCAAAAAAAATTATAAATTTGATTGGTTGTACAAGAGGTGTGGTGAAATAGATACGTTAAAATAATTATGACACAATGGGCGGAATGTAATGGGTGTGATAGCTGGGTTAAGCTAAAATAAGCATAGCAGCAGTAGCGGCAGCTAGACCAACCAATCACGTCGCACCTACCAGGGCCACTATGGCAAGGTGTACAAGGGAACCTACCAACGCACCGACGGCGCCATTCTCGACGTGGCGGTCAAGTGCCTCAAAAAACGCATGTATGACAAGTATGCCAAGGAGTTTGAGAAGGTGCCTTGGTGGTTTTGGTGGCTGTAATGATGGTTGTGATGATGGCCTTTGTAGTTTTAGTGGCTGTGATGATGGTTTTTGTGGTTGTGGTGACTGTGATGATGGTTTTTGTGGTTGTGGTGGCTGTGATGATGGTTTTTGTGGTTGTGGTGGCTACGTTGGCCTTGATGGCTGTGATAGCTGATAAAAATGGCCGTTCTTGTGAGGATGTTTGAGTAAGATTTGAATTTTCACTCAAAAAGCCATTAAAAAAATGTCAAACCATAAGACATTGAACTACTACCGCTCCATTCTTCCGTCCATTTTCATTCAATACTCCCATCATCCTTCCATCCCCCTCCATCCCTCCATCCTCCACAGGAATATATGATAATGAAAGAACTGCAACACCCTAACGTGGTGTGTGTCATTGGCCGCTGCACCGACCACCCAGGTAGCATTCTTATTCATTTTTTTTTCTTTTTTAAATCAATTTTAAGTTTTTCTGTCGTAGTCTTTATTCCATCTTAATCCAACAATTTGATTTTTTAATGTTTTATTTATTTGTCATCTTTTGTTATATTCGTCACAGTATCTGTTAATTATAAGTTATATTTTACCAACTTTTGATATTGTCAATAATGCCACTATAATAATATTCATGTATGTACTGTAGTGTGAATTTTTCTCGAAGCCAAGCGGTTGCGCCTGTTGATTGCACCTCCCACAGAAAGTCCTCAGATCTTGGTGCTGGAGTACATGAAGGAGGGATGTCTGAAGCTGTACCTCTCTCGACTGAAGGCTTCCCTGGGCCTCAAAGATCTTTTGACATTCGGACACGAAATCGCTGTTGTGCGTGGTGTGGTGTTTACCATAGTGAATCTGATGTGGTTGTGGGGGCGTGTAGTGGTGTTGTGGTAGTGTGCTGGTTGTTTAGTGAGATATTGCTGTACCTTGCGTAGTTGTGCTGGTGATGTTATTTTGGTGTTGTAATGGAGTGGCAGTGTTACGGTGACGCGGAAATTTTGTTATGGTGTTAGCGATGCTTTTCATAGCGCTGCTTTGAAAATGCTGCAACAGAATAGAGTTTCTGTGTCGTATTACGGTAGTATTATGATAGAGGTAGCGTATTACAGAAAATCCATTCGATTGGTTGAACTTCCAACGAACTGCTACTTTTCAACAATAACCAGCTCACTTTGTACACTTTGGGTGTTTCCTGAACAGTGTGTACGAATGTTTTGAATTGACTAGATTAGATTAGATCAGATTAGATTAGATTAGATTAGATCAGATCAGATCAGATTAGATTAAATTAGATCAGATTAGATCAAATTAGATTATATTAGATTAGATTACAACGGCTCGAAGCTTACAACCACGCACCACAGGGCATGGAGTTTTTGTCGAGCAGGGACATTGTGCACAGGGACCTTGCGGCCCGCAACGTGCTTGTGTCCGCCGACAAGCACGCCAAGATCGCAGATTTCGGTTTGGCGAGAGCCTTGTCGAAGGACAGAAACTACTACTGCAGCGACCCCAACAAGGAACTGCCTGCTCCCTGGTGAGGCGCGAAGGTGACAGGAGCTAAGAAGCGCTACCATCTCTCATGACACCCCATCCAGGTGTGCTCCCGAGTCTCTGTCACACAGCAGGTTCACCGAGTTGACCGACGTGTGGAGTTACGGCGTGACTTTGTGGGAAGTGTTCACGCACGGGAGTCCTCCCATCTTCTGCGACCTCAAGGCTTTGTGGGCAGAGCTGCACGGCGGCAAACGACTCAATAAGACCGACGACTTTCCTAGTGGGTGCTACCCTTGGCCACTGTTGCAATGTGGCTTCATTTAAACTTTATATAAAGCACAAGCTGCTGTTATATAAATTGTAAGCCGAATGCTGTTATGCGCGCGACTGCGCCTAGCTTGCATTATATTCTGTGCACCCACAGGGAAGGTTTACGACTTTATATGCACCCACTGCTGGAGCTTCGATCCAGAAGGTAGGAGTTGCTTCAGAGACATCGTCTGCCACTATGAGCATCTCAGGAAACACGTGCTCAACTGAGGTGGCAAGAAAATGGATGTTTGGATGAGGAAGGAAGATTTGTATGGAAAGGATGGAGTTTGGATGAGAAAGGAGGTTTGAAAGGGGGTTGGGTGAGAAAGGAAGTTGTTTGGAGGAAGGATGGGTTGATAGGAGTGAGCGACCGAGCCGTCATTTTTTAGATCATCGTATAAGAAAGCTTCGAGCTGCTGCACCCGTACTTGTTTGTAACTTGTTGGAATCTTGCCGTCTTTTTTACTATTTTTAAACTTTTAAATTTCGCCAAAGACTTCCACTACCATTTCCAAACTTGAAGGCGTTAAAATATTAATGTTTTATATCTTACGATTGTTGTTGTCTCAAAGACTTAAGTTCATAATATTGTATAGCTTGTATAGATTTACGTATTTTCAAAGTGTTTTCGGTTCGCACTCAATGAATAACATTCAAAAACTGATGAATTTCCATTATATTTTTCATTTACTTTGTTTTTTCAACCAAATAAAGCATTTGTACAGCATCCATGCACTCGCATACAATGGCTGGTACTGCATATCATCGGCCTAGCCTAGTTGACTTGCTTAAAACTACAGGGAAAATAGGGTAGCAATAATCGAAACGGAACTGTGAATATAAGATGATTCGTGTTAACTCCGTGCAATTGATTTTGAAATTCGCTGTTCAACGTTTAAATTTGTGAAAAGTTGATTTTAATATTTCATTAATTCGGCTCGACATTTTTTTTCTCACGTTTTTTCAAAACCTTATTGGATGTTCTCGACGTTCCATTGAAGGATCGTTGAGATGTCGTTTGAGAAGTGGGTGATGCTGAGGTTGCAGAGGCTGGAGCAAGAGAGGAGGGAACAAGTGATAAGGTGGGTGTGTTGGGTAGGGTGGATGTGTGGGGTAGAGTGGGTGTGTGGTGAGATGGACCTGTGGTAGGGTGGTTGTGTGGTAGGCTGAAAGTTCATTCTGGCTATTTGTCACGATTGTTGTAAACGTTTGTTGAAATATTTGTTTGTTTTTTTGTTTGATTTGATGGTTGATTGGCTGGTTGGTAGTTTATCTGGTTGATTGGTTAATGGCTCGCGTATTCTTTTTCGCAAATTAATTTGTAGACTATTTTATTTGCGAGATTCATAAGGTTTTTGTAACTAAAGGTTGAATATCATCAAAAGTATGAACGGTGTTTTTGAATTTTCAAAGAATTAAAAAAATTATTTTTTAAATCTCTAAAAAGATTTATTGAGTTTTGCATACAATGTTTACGATTTTTTGTCTTTTTTTTCATTTAATTGATATTTCATGAAGCAAAAAAATAGAATAAATTCAAATCGAAATCAAAGATGGAAAAAAGAGTCTGAAGGTCATCAGAAAAGGGAAAATATGAATGATCATTGAAATATTCACTGGAGCTTGAAGAGGCAGAACTATGAATTACGAAAATAAAGTATCATAAGACACAACTCATTAAAAGAAATATTTCAACTAGCAAACTAGAACAAGTCGAAACAGGTCCTACACTTTTGAATTTGTTTGTGAAATCATAACTCACAATCACAATAACCCCAAGCTGCACACAAAACATCGACTGGCTTCTTAGTCTTCTCAGCATTATCAATATTCTCATCTTCTAGTGCTCCATCTATAACTTTCACCCTCTCTCAACAAATGCTCTAGAAGGGCTTAAAGGAAGCCAGTGGTTTTTCAGATTTCATTGTTTTGGTCACTTTCGTGTGTTCCAGAGGCTTTGAGAGGCAGGCCTGTCAAACCAAGACTCTCTTAGCGGCGATATGTGAGTTAGTGTCAGAACGCTCTTGAAAAGTGCAATTAGCGTTATAAAAATTCTTTGAATAAATTAGATTAGGTGCAGTGCTAAGCTCACGCTGGTTTTTGTGATCACCAAGCCACGTTGTATCTGCACAGCTTACTCGACGTTTGACTGTTTTGGGCCTCCAGATGAAGAAAGCCCACGCTCATTAGAGAAAAAATGTGATTGAACTTTGAAAATTTTTTTTAGGTGGTTGAACTTGCATGATAAATCCTTCTTGCGGTGTCTGGTAAAATGACCCCGTACTCCACCCACCAACGCGACAAATCTGTTTGTAATGGGTTGTTGAAGGCCCAAAAAGTCCCATTCTTAGTTGGCACTGACAACAACCCATGTTTTCTTGGCTCAATTCCTGTGCTAGCGAATGCTGTTCATCAAATGTCGTGAAACAGGGACTTGCTGGTTGTTACAAAGCCAGTCACCTCCAACTCGATCATTTGAAAGTTTGCGCTTTTGAAACTTCAGTTTATTGTCAAGAATTTGGTCGGTGTTGAGTTATTTTTTATGTTTAGTGCTCTTGCACGCCTTTAGACCAAGTGCTGAAAGTTGCGCTACAAATTTTCTGATTAGATTGGATTAGTAAACTGGATTCTGAAAGAATTTAATTTTTCAAATTCAAGGACCGAAAAAAAGGTTTGAAATTTGACAAACGCCTTGGGGTGCTTCGAATGAAATCTTACAAATTATTGAGATATTGTCATAAAATCCTGTGACAAACATTATTAAAGGCCGTTCTATTGTTTTTTTTTTCATTGAATTCACATGCATTTTATATTAATTTTATTTCATTTTAGATGAAATAGTAAAATCCCAATAAAATTAAGCTTTTTACTCAAATGGCAGAGACTGAGAGTGCTTGTGAGGCAGTTTTAAGATAATCGGCACAACCACATGAGACTTGGATTCTGGAGTTATAGAAGGAGGGATGGAACGAGTGGTGGAAGAAGAGGTAGATAAAGAAGCAGAGGATGTTTTGAGAAGAAAGATGAAGAGAGTAGAAAAAGAAAGATGAAAGAGGAATCGTTTAGAGTGCAAATGAGAAAAAAATTTGCATAATTGAAGTTTCTCCTAGTATTCACTTCTGAATGTTTTTGTTCAAAAGGTGTAATTGTTCAATAAACTGGCACGCAAAAGTTTCGCAGGCTCGCAAATAACTTGGTGATTACCATTCTTTCTTGCCATTCCTTCAAGCATCACCTCCAAAAATGAGCAACAAACATATCAGGTTTTACGTCAATGGAGTGGTGGGTGTGGGCGTGAGTTTGTTCGGACTGGTTGGCAATTCCTTGTCTGGAATGGTGCTCGCCAAGAGGTAGGCACTATGCTGCTTATATTACTTTTCGGAAATTTTTCTTTCCCATTTGTATCCATTATTCGAATAGCTCAAGCTGATGTAGTTTTTCATTAATAACGCTTTTTCCGCACTTTGCTAATAAAAAATTCTTTCACTGGCTACCGAAAAACTAGGCGACCGCATGGATTTAAACGCATGTCTCCATCTCGTATCTATTCAACCGCCACACTAAGACGATTTTATATGCAAGTTTCTTTTTTAGGACACGAAAATTTTTTTTCATTATGCAAAATTAAACGCTATGCAAGAGGTTAAGCTTTGGGCTTCAAGATGAATTGTTTTGTAATTTAGTTTCCTTTGTACTGACTGGGAGGGGTAAACTGCACGCATTAATTTTGAAAAAAACATCGGTAGAATAATTTATTCCTAACAGCATCTTCCTCTTTGTCACGTCCGAGCAATTTTTTAATATTTTTTTTAAATTTTTGCCACTAAAAATTCAATACGTTGGTCGGAAGGTTTTGAGAATATATAAAATGACCACGCATCACTCATTCATTCATCATTCATTTATTCAACCAGCTCATTTCTTTTCATAATCCGTCCCTTTATATTCAAATTTTTTCCACTAAGACGACTTCGAAAATTAAGTTTTGAACGCTAAAAAAGTATATCGTCAAAGGATCGTTGCAGGTTATAAAGGCAAGCTTCGGAGGTAATTCAAGTATTTGCATTCCAGGACATTGGCTGTCCATTAGCTTTATTTTTTCTAAGTATGGCTCTTATTCAACTCAAATGACCCTTCGAAAAACATATTTATATTTTCATTTTTGTTCGTGCTTATTTGGCTCTGGAACTTGCAAATAGTTTGTAAGGACATGATCCGTTTGATTAAGCCCATCTCACTTTCGCAATTTTAGCCTAATTCAGTAAGTACAATTTCTATGGCGCTGATAACGCACTGTTACAAAGTGTACTTTTCACAAACTTCTCAGAATTATTATTTTTCTCAATAAATAGCAACCGCTCACACACAAAACCATACATCAAGACACACATTAATGGAAACACACAAGCAAACGTGAGGATAGTTGAACACACAAAAAAAACACAACCACATTCTTGAACACACACCGAAACACAAAAAAACACATTTGAACACACACAACCACACAAGGACATATTTGAACACACACACACAAGCATACACAACCATACAGGAGAATGGGAAAATCTTCGACGTACTCTTACTTGACAGCTCTTGCCGTCGTTGATTTCTTTTTCCTCCTCTGTACCCTCTTCATCCACACCCCTGACTCCCTTCTCACTCCAAACCAGGCTTCGTCACCAATCGACCCACCCCAGTACTATACCTACTTCTTTCCTTACGTGCACCCTCTAGCTTACACCTTGCAAGTGTGTTCTGTATGGCTCACTGTAGCTTTCACCTTCGACCGTTTCTTGATGATCTGCCATCCTTACTACGCCGGTCAAGTATGTTTTGCTGAAACCGCCAGAAAGTCCATTGGTTGTCTTCTGTTGACTTGTGTCCTGCTCAACCTTCCCAAACTCTTCGAGTATCGGACTGCATTTGTGCATTCTAGTGCTTCAGAAATCCGCAGAAAGGTCAATCAGAAACTGGTGCTCTTGTCGAACAACCGCCACAACTCCTCCCTTCAAAGGCAGGTGTATCAGCAGTTGATCGAGTATACCACGCCACACCGCTTTGAAGGCTGTCTTGATGATGATGTGCATCTCCATGACGAAGCATCCAACTTCACCGCACCCATCGCCTCTTCGACCATCAACCGGTCGCTCGAAGCAGCTCCCTTGAGCCACTGCAGAGCGGTCATCAGCCTCACCGCTCTAGGCTCCCACGCCATCTTCAGAGGCCTCTACCACTTGGGTTTCTACCTGGTTTTCGTCAGTGGCTTGCCCTTCATCCTTCTTCTCTACTTCAACTTCAAACTGGTGACTCAGGTACGCAGAGCTCGCAGACAGGCTAAAGTGATGGCGATGGGAACGTCTGAGCGACGCAGGACCGACACGACGGTAATGCTGATTGGCGTGGTGGTAGTCTTTTTCACCTGCCAAGTGCCTGCCCTTCTCTCCAGGGTCTGCTACGTGGTCTTCGACACTGGAAAAACTCTCGAACAGTACGTGGGCTTTTTCATTGCGATTTTTCGTGATCCTTTGTTTATTTCAATTTTTATTTTAAAAATTTTTTTTAAAAGTATATATATCAGAAGTTTCCGGTTTCGCGAAAGCGTATATGGCCTTTACTTTAATTTACTTTATTTAAAATATTTTTATTAACTATTTAAAATTCAAAGTTTCAAATAATAGTTATAAATAAGTTAATTTATTTGAGAGTTATAGTTTTTTCTGATTAAAAAGATTTTAAAGAGATTGCCGAATCCGCCATTTTCTCGTTTGAAATACTGACACTGCAGTGAAATCGTCAACCAACTCTTACATAAATACTGTTTGCCAAATTACTCAACAAGAAAGTAAACAAGTGTTGAAAGACATTGCAAAAATTTGTGGTATCTTGACGGACTTATCTGTAACTTTGAGAAATGACTGAAGAAAAAAAGACTGATAATTGAGGACTGATAACATTCTGTTCTCGTATATTTAAATCTTTTCTTTTTTAGTTCGATTGTTCGCCATGTTTTTGTAACATTTCCAGCATGAGTCTGGATTTGATCTAATAGAGACTATAAAAAAACATTGCTTTAAAGTCGTCAACCAATCGGCTACAGGAATACCGTTTGCCAGCTTTAAAAACAAGAAAATGAGCAAGTGTTGAAAGCATTGCAAGGAATTGTGGTATTCGGACAGACTTCTTTGTGAATATGAGAAATGGCTGAGAAGGAAAATAAAATAAAAGAAGAAATAACTTGAAATAACTCTGCAATAGTTATGTTATGTGGTTTTTAGATATGATTCAATTCTCAAATTTAAAACTCGTTAATTTGATTTAATAGACAATTCTGCTTTTGACTTTCTTAGAACCTTTTAACATTTCAGTTTTGGTTAATTTGATGAAACATTCTTCAATAGTCATTCAATATAAACTTTGACTCAATTCTAAATTTTTGAGATTCATAAATTTGATTCTATAGTCAGTTTTCGATTTTTTGCAACAGTTCTTATGACATTTGGTTATTGTTGGTTTCATTTTTGCTTGTTCAACATGTTCTGTGCCATTTCCAGCGTTTTCTGGATTTGCTTTAATAAAGACTATAAAAAAATTAATCAATTAAATAAATACATGATTTTTCATTTAATTTTCTCAGTTACTTTTTATTTTCCTAAAAGCTTTTGAAAAGATGGTTGTATAATTATTTTGCTTAAATCCTGAACACAGCTTATAATCTCGATTCTACACTTGAATTAAGAATCAACGACTTCTTTGATCACTTTTTGCATATTAAATTTTTTTCTACTTTCGCCACAAAAACAACGAAAATATTTTTCAAACAACAATCTTATTGTTGTTCGAGGAGGACTAGAAACAAGCTCACCTTGTTTTCTTTCCATATTCGTCATTTCACGCTTCGAGCATAAGATGATAATTCGAGACGAATAAATAGAAGCAAGCATTGGAGCATTGTATGCCAGACGTGCAGAAACTTTTCACAACGATAGAACACCCCATTGAACCACTTAACTCAAGTTCCTTCGTTACGTGCAGCTTATGTGCTTTTCTATTCACATAGAACTATTGTGTCACCAAATCATTCAAACCCATTGGCGAATTGAAGGCACTGAGATTAGTTTTTTCCCACACTTCACAAAAAAAATAAAATCTTTTTTTGAAATTTATTTACACAAAGTTGAAAAAAAACTATTTGATTTATTGAACGCATTTTTGGTTAATTTTGATTCTATAATTTTTAACACTTTCAATAATTTCACTGCGGCGAAAGGCGGCACAATGCGGGCATTCACAGATGCAGCACATATGCAACAAATTACAAAAGCTATTGTACAATAATATTTTTATCACTTGGAAAATTTATTTTCATGTATGATTCGACTTATTATCGATTTATCCAAGCTTCATTGTTTGGTCTGAACTCCCCGATACCTTTTCCATGAAAGCTTTGCTTCATACTAGGAGGTAACCAAGTTTTTTCTAGCATCACCACCACCATAAACATCACACGCTAATTACCCATCAAAGACCACAGGGTAAAATAATTTTCACCTCGTCTAAGCTCCTTTTTCCAATTAACCATGAAGCGGCTATAATAACCTTACTAGAACCCACAAAAGCACACCAAGCAACACGTAAAATCACGCCAAAACTGAACCATAGACACAAATAACACAGTAAAACCACCATACCCACACAAACAGCAACCAAAACCACGCACACACCCACACCCACACTTACATACCTACACACACACACACACACACACACACACACACACACACACACACACACACACACACACACACACACACACACACACACACACACACACACACACACACACACACACACACACACAAACACACACACACACACACACACACACACACACACACACACAAACACATAAACACACCACCGCCAACAGACCAATATTGTTCGCTTTGAACGAAGTGGGCAACCTGTTGATCGTCATCAACTCTTCCATCAACATCGTGCCCTACTTCCTCTTCGGCAAGAGGTTCAGAGAGGAGTTTTTCAAGCTTCTTTCGCATTGCTTCCGTTGCCGCTGCTGTCGTCACCACGGCGGCTAGTCGTGGTCTAGAAATCTTCACTCAGATCTTTCCTTTAGTCACTTCTCAACCCAGATGTTGCTAATCATCATCAAAAAAAAGCAAACACTCTTCCTAATTTTTTTGAAATATCTTACCCACCCATCCATCCCACCAATCCTACCCTCCAGCTGCACTTTAACCATTTCGCACCAACCCACTTTTCTTAAAAAAATTTTTTTTCAACCTACTTATCTTTTTCATTTTTCTTCATGACAAACGTAGTGTTACATTCCATAGCGATTCGATTATACCCTCGGAACATACGAAAAAGAACCGCCTAGATAATATATATCAAATATGTGTGACTTTGTAGAAGTGATGACAGGGTTCGTTAGCCAGGGTTGCACTGTTGCTTTGTTGAATATTAAAGAAGAGCACTTGATGCCGTTGGGAGCCTGTCTTCTTTCATCGAAGAGAGTCCTGGAACTGCAGCAGTCACTCGGCAGCAGTCAACAATGTTGCCTTGAAAACAATTTCAGAACTCAATCCCTCAAAACGAAATTTCTCAAAAATTAACCATTCAAAACTTAATTTCTTCGAGTCTCAAGCATCAAACAACCAACAACAAGATTCAAGCCATTAAACAGTCAAGATCCCTCCCACGACTCTTCCTACAAACCCCATCGAGAATTACAAGTCAATAAACCCTAATGTATTTCTTGTTGACAGTGTAGTAATAACAAAAATTTATAATTTCGTTATGCTTGAGTTATTTCAATAAAAACTTATCTCTACTCTTCTACATCGTCTTATTGGCTCCACTCACCATTCCGCTTGAATCTTTATATAATAAAAATTATAATAATATATTTTGATATGGTTTGATATAACCTAGTGTTACATTAATTATTGAATTAAATTATATTATATCCTTGTGATGCATTTTTTCATAACATAATAATAATAATAATAATAATAATAATAATAATAATAATAATAATAATAATAATAATAATAATAATAATAATAATAATAATAATAATAATAATAATAATAATAATAATAATAATAATAATAATAATAATAATAATAATAATAATAATAATAATAATAATAATAATAATAATAATAATAATAATAATAATAATAATAATAATAATAATAATAATAATAATGATTTTAAAAAAGTTACGAGGTTAATGGAAATATTGACGATGCAATCATTCTTGGCGGTCAGTTCCGAAGGACACAGCTGGGGAGGCCGAGCTGGTGAGTGGTCTGTGTTGAGGGCGTTAGAAGCCTTGTTTGGCATCAATCACCGCTGTGTATGGCAGTGCTCAGCTGTTTTTTTATTAATTATTCCGCAGCCAATTTCTGGTCTTGCGCAAGTGGGATGATCGCTTTAATCTCTTCTTTTTATTTTTGAAGAAATATTTTTACTAATTTATTTTAAAAATTAGTTTAAACTATAACTTGAAGTATTAGCTTCAAGTTAGTTTTTTTTCAAATTCATAGCTTTTAATCATTTTGAAGATTTTAAGAAATTACAAAATTACAACCATTTTTCGCTTGAAATAATCGCAATTGGAATGAAATCGTCAACCAACGACAGTTCCAAAGTTTCAACCGATACTCAAATGTTCTTTTCAAGCTTACCCAAAAATAGTTTTTAATAAAAACGCTTTCATTTGGTCGGAAAAACTCTCTGAAAATATTGAAGGAATATCTTGTGAGTCGATGACAAGAAAAAAACAAGCTGATGATGAAAGGCACGGCACATAATTGTGAAATGATTTCTCCAGACAAAAGTTTTTGTGAATATGGATCAGAACTGAAGAAGAAATCGAAAAAAATAAATGTTTTTTGACCCCTATCTTCATCTTACAAAATTAAACACTTCTCAATAGTTTTTGTGTGAATACAAGTAACAATTCAGCTCTAAAAGTCAACTTTTGAAGTTCATTAAATTTGTGCTGTAGTCAATTTTGCTCTTTATTTTAACCATAGGTTTTTTGTGACGTTAAGGCTTTGTTAATTTGACTTTATTCTCTTATTTCGATACTTTGACCTTGCTTTATAACATTTTGATACTCTGGGCGGATTTTAGTCGATAAAAAGCGGAAGAAAAAAAGGTTTCACAACCAAGCCTTCCGAACTAATCAGGAAACATTGTTTCACAAAACTTTCAAAAGACCAAACAGGTTTCAGAGAATTTCCGTTTTCCAACAATCACGACGTGCTTTAAGTTTAGAAAATAGTGATTCTTGCTCGGATAAATAGTTTTTTATGCTATTGTTCTTCAAGCATACGGAATTAAAACTGACGTGTTGAAAGATGTGGTGATGGTTGCTTGCTGGTCGAATCACCTCCACTACCCTCTCATGACTTCTCAGTCTCTTTCAATCCATGCTTTCTTGAGACATATTTGCTGGAATAGGTGTGGTGTGAAGAGGTGGGGCGTAAAGGTGTATGGTGTGAAGAGGTGTAATGTGAAGGTGTGTGGTGTGAAAAGGTGTAGTGTGAAGGTGTGTGGTGTGAAAAGGTGTTATGTAGAGAGGTATGGCGTGGAGAAGTGAAAGGGTGGAGAGATGTGACAGGCATGGAAGGCTCAAGAGGCGTTAGGGGTTCTTTTGTTTCACAAAAGCTGTATAAGTTTTGCATGTCATGAGGTTGTCGAAAACAAGGGTTGTTGTTTCCATGGTGCGAAAACAATTTCTTTTGGTGGGATTGGTTGTTGCTATGGTGGAGGTGCTTGTTGCTATGGTGGGAATTGTTGTTGCTATGGTGGAGGTGCTTGTTGCTATAGTGGGAGTTGTTGTTGCTATGGTGGGATCTGTTGTTGCTATGGTGGAGGTGCTTGTTGCTATGGTGGAGGTGCTTGTTGCTATGGTGGAGGTGCTTGTTGCTATGGTGAGAATTGTTGTTGCTATGGTGGAGGTGCTTGTTGCTATAGTGGGAGTTGTTGTTGCTATAGTGGGAGTTGTTGTTGCTATGGTGGGATCTGTTGTTGCTATGGTGGAGGTGCTTGTTGCTATGGTGGAGGTGCTTGTTGCTATGGTGGAGGTGCTTGTTGCTATGGTGAGAATTGTTGTTGCTATGGTGGAGGTGCTTGTTGCTATAGTGGGAGTTGTTGTTGCTATAGTGGGAGTTGTTGTTTCTATGGTGGGAGCTGTTGTTGCTATGGTGGAAATGGTTGTTGCTACGGTGGAGGTGGTTGTTGTTTTTATGTTTGTTTCGGAGGGGTTTCCTATGGCGGCCTGTTTTTTCATATGAAAAACCATTTTGGGTTTTCGTAATTGTTTCTTCATCTGACGAAAAAGTTTCCCTTCCCTGTCTTTTTCTTTCCAGCATCTTTTCGACTTTCTTAAGCATTTCCTTCTTTTCAAGTTTTTCAAGGAGTTCTAGATGTGCTTGCGTCAGCTTCATGTCCGCCACCAGAACTTCCCTGTCGTCTTGTAGATAGGTGGACAAAGAATTACATAGAAACACACGTGGAGATACCTCGAAACACACACAAGGATACTTTAAAACACACAAGAATCTTTTGGGACATACAAACAAGGATACCTTGAAAAACACAAAAAAGCATACATCGACACATTACAGAAAGCATACATTCAGTTATAATAAAGAAGCGACAAATGCACGCACCCATGTAAGCTAGCTCCTGCAGTGCTTGTTGGTCCTTGGCAAGCTGGTGGTAGTCGAGGTTGAAAGCAGGCGGCAGAGGCGCTGTTGCACACGTGCAAAGGTAGCCTGGAGCGGTCTGGTCTGGATCAGCGTATAACATGGCCACGTCCTGAGACGACTGGAGGTAGCGAAAGCAGATCACGTTCAAAATCTGTTTTGTTGTAGTTATTTTTGTTATTTTTGTTGTAGTTTTTTTTGTAGTTTTTGTTGGTTTTTGTTTTTGTTTTTGTTTTTGTTGTTTTTTTCGTTGTTTTGTTGTTATTTATGTTTTTGTCTTTGTTGTTGTTACTTAATACTTGCCGTCTGAAACCTTAAAAGCGCTGTTGCTGGGTGTGGAAAAAAAAAAGTTTCATTGAGGGATACCAACATCTTTTTGGCTACAAGAGACAATGGTGCAGCTCCATTGGGGCTGCTTAGTCTGGGCAGTAAACTGTTAAAGGTCAGCCGCTACATATGCATCACACTTCAGAGAGACCGGCAAACATTTCATATTCTCCACTTCCACCGCTTGGTCTGCTAAACTAGTGCGGCAACCAAACCTTCAGAAGACGGCTTGCAAAGACACAGACTCAACATTCATTTCGACATCGTCCGTCAATAAAAATGAAAACTTGAGATGCATGATGGGATGGGCAATCCGCTAGTGAAAGAAAGCCGGTGAATCGGGGAAGATTGAAAAGGATTAGAGATAATGAGAAGTTAGCATCCTCCACGGCACATCGAGGTGGATGGGTTGGCCGGGTTGGAATGTCGTACAAAGACAACATTTTGCTGAACATTTTGTTAAAATCCCAGCTCATAACCAACTTTTGTTGTTGTTAGGGTTAAGGTTAGGGTTAGAGTAGTAGTGCTAAAAATATTTAGTAATAATATTTGTAGAAGTAATAATAGTAATTTTAGTAGCAGAAGTAGGGCTCTTAGAGTGACGATTGTCCAATACTGTGTAACCAGAATTGTGTACGGAGCCTTGTGAACATGTTGTGGTTGAAAGAAGGATTGTTTTCTTGAATTTGTTTAATTCATTTCTTTATTGAAATACTTGGATTGTAATCTTTTGTAACCAAAAACAATCAAAACCAATCTGGAAATGGACTATGCGTCTATTGTGTTCAGTTCAAGTTTCAATTGTTTGAATAAAAGGCTTTGGAACTGCCCGAAGAGGCTGAGTGAGTGCTCTATTTTCCGATTTTGTTGATTTTCAACTTTAAATAATTTTAGAAAAATTACTCATTATGGACGAGGCCAATTTAAATAGTAAAAAAGTCGCAAAGCTGGACAAGCGATCGTTAATTTTGATTTCTTGTTGTCAATTAAGGTTGAAAACTGACAATTTTGATGGCTTTTAAAAGTTATTTTTATAGAAATTAATTTATTCAAAAACCAAAAAACACCAGATGTCGAAAGAAACACAAAAAATACTTGGAAATGAAACTAAGAATAAAAAATAATTAAAATAATAATAAATGAAAAATAACAACAAAATCAACAATTAAATGAAAATAAAAAAATAAGGTAACAGAAAGTCGAAGAGGAACCTCGAGGAATGCGCTAGCGGCACAAAGCCTCATGAGGATGTGCATGGGATGAATGAGAGAGTGGAGGATGTGGTGGTAGCACCCCACACCTGTGGCAGTCTCTTCAATCGTCTGCAAGGTCACTTGTGCACTAGATGACCGATGGTAGAAGTTACAAGGGGCCATGCTTTTGACGGAACAACAACTGTACGGTAGGTTCAAGTCTTTGACGCTGTTGTAGGTGGATAAGTGAGGTGGAATGGTGTGGCGGTGAGTTTTAATGGAATAGTGTGATGACAAGTTGTTGTGGTAAAATTGGTGTAGTGTGTTATGTGGATAAAGTTGGTTTGATGCGTTTTAATGGTAGGCCTCGGTGATGGAGTGAGATGGTGGGTTATAATGGCTTGTTGAAATCCTGGGTTTTGGTGCGGACTTTAATGATGGATTTTGATGAAAGATTGGTTGAAATAAAAGTTAATAGTCAGAAAGACACCCACAGCAAAATATCGCCAGTGGAGGAGTTGAGTAGGAGCCAGTCTTGAAAAGAGTGCAATCCACAGCACTGATGCTTGAACTGGTACGCGTCCAAGTGCATCTTCACTGTGTAATTGCTCCAATACTGACTCATCAGCACCTTGAAGGTGTCGGTAAAATCCTGTGGATGGATGGTTGATTCATGGATGGATGCAGGGATGGATAGTTGATTCGTGGATGAATGCGTTGATGGATGCATAGATAGACGCACGGGTAGATGCATGAATAAATGGATGAATATATGCATGGATGGATGCATGGATAGATGCATGAGTGGACGCATGAATTGATGCTTGGGTGGATACATGAAAAGGTGTATAAATAAACGAATCTATAAATGAATGAATGGAGAAACGAATGAATAGATGAAAGAATGAATGGTTGAATGAGAGAATAATAAATTACCAGAGAGACTATAATATTGCTGAATGAGCAGGAGATTGTGAGGCTGACCTGTCGAAGGAGGCTCTCTTGCTTGGAACTCGCCAGCAGGCCTGCTGTGGTGACGACGTTGAAGAAGATGGAAGCAAAGATGACGAAGAATGTGAGCACCTGCATGACACACGTTATTAGGTTGATGGTTAGAGGGAGTATGAATTAGTAGATGGAAGATTAGAAATTGATGGATGAGTAGTAGTAGTAAATTCACTATATGGGCGCTCGGCAGTTAAGCCATAACCCATCGACCACTCTCGCTATCCCTTTCCGGCTAGTCCGTACCGGGGGCGAGTAAGATTGATGGATGAGTAGGAGAAAAGGTGTAGATGATGGGTGGTTGGGGGTGTGTGGATGGGTGAATAGGTGGAAAAAGGCGTGGAATAACCTGCAAGCACATTTGGTTGCGAAAAAACATCCTCCAGTCGGTGATGGCCAGACACACCTGTTGCAGGGGAGGGAGGACTGGGACGGTTGCCATCGCAACGAGATGGGCACGTTTATGATGAAGATAGGAAGGTTGAAGAGGGTAAAGAAGAAGATGAAGAAAAAGATGCAAATTAAAAAAGGAATACAAGAGGAAGAATGAAGTTGAAGATGAAAAAGAAAAGAGGAAGAGAAGGAGTGACTCACAAAGAAGATGCAGGCGTGGATGAGAATGTAACAAACGCCCATGCTTACCATCAACCACAAGTATTTCCAGTGTACCAAAACGTGAAAGCTGTCCGGAGGATTAAAAATAAGAAAGAAAAAAATACTATTAAAAAATTATGTGTGTGTGGGTGTGTGAGTGTGAGTGTGTGTGTGTGTGTGTGTGTGTGTGTGTGTGTGTGTGTGTGTGTGTGTGTGTGTGTGTGTGTGTGTGTGTGTGTGTGTGTGTGTGTGTGTGTGTGTGTGTGTGTGTGTGTGTGTGTGTGTGTGTGTGTGTGTGTGTGTGTGTGTGTGTGTGTGTGTATGTGTGTGTGTTTGTGTGTTCAAGTTTGTATGTTTAAATCCATCATTAATGCCTTTTTTCCAAATTTCATCATCACTCCCTCCATTGTACCAAATTCCTTTTGTGCACCCTTCTCCCCTCCCCCCCCCCCCCCCCCGCCATTTGAGAGCTAAAACACTTACTTCCACCACGTATAGAACACAAAGGCCAGGCAGGCGATTCCAAGGCTCATTAGGACCGCTTGAAAGAGCATCATCATCAGTGCGTAGTTTAGCCTACATTGAATATTAAATGATTTATGAAAATTTTGAACTTTCAGGCCGATGAAACTCCAACTAAGCGCTACAACCGTAATAAAGCAAGGATCATTGAAGACAAATACTTTCCAATGAAAAAGATTGCATATTTTGTTTTTTTTAGTGGGTAATGCTCAAAAGTTGAATTGCTTTTTAGTTATTGCTTTGGGGTGTAAGTTGCCGCTTTTGAGGCACTCTGTCAATTAGGAAGATGTGTGACTTTTTAGAGCAATGAATCAGAAAGCTATTTCGGAAATTTTAAACTTAAGCGTCACTTTCGATTGAAATTGTCTCAAGTGACGGAAAGAGCCACGAAGGCTTGTATTTGCAGGAAAGAGGGCAGGTTGTTTGGAGATGTTCATGCAGTGTTTGTGTTGCAAGAGAAAAGACCTCAGCGGCTAATAACTCCAAGGAATGGTGAATAATGCACGTGCACAAACAGACCCACCTGTCCGTGCCATCACACATGCACAAGCGGCATTCTCCAAGCGCCATTCTTCCCTCGGCCTTCTTTTGTGCTTCTGTTTGTGTTACTCAGTGCTTTTGCTTGTCTTCTTCTGTGTCTTTGTTTGTGGCTGCTTGCAATTATTTTTGTTTCCAGCACTTTTGTCAAAATATTTTGTTGTTGTTTTGACTAACAGTCCTTGTTTGTACTTCTTTGAAATTGTTTGGTGTGGAAAGGCATTACAACTCACAAGAGGGTCTTGCTGTCATATTAGACACAACCACATTGCAGTGTTTTGTATGCGGGTTTTGTTTTTGAATTATTATTATTGTTATTGTTATTATTCATCAGCGGTGGTCGAAAGTTCAATTCAATTTGGAGATTTTTAATTGCCTAATTGTTTCGACTTTTATTGCAAAAATCCCACGAAATCAAAGATTATTTTTTAATGAGAAAGTTCATGAATAGTTCATTGAATGCTCCAGAACACACGGCAAATGTTTATATTATTGCCGTGAGAAGGCGAAAAATCGCGAAACGTCATGTATTTACAATAGTTCGACTGAGTTAAAGTGGATGCAAGAAGTGAATTGAGGAGAGACACTATCGAAGAAATTCCAATGTTGATTATTGGTGATTGAAATAGAACCACGATTTTAAGACATTGAAAAAAGGAAAGTGGCTCAAACAGTTGTGCCTTGGAGGAGCGAACATAAGTGGTGGAGGCTTGAAGTGTGTTGTGAGGTTGGACGAAAAGGAGTACGAGAAGATTGCAAAAAGATACATGTTCGATTTGTTATGAAGATGATGGATGTCGAATTAGTGGAATGAAAGGAACTTGGCGCCTGTGTTCCTTTCGCCCTCCACTCTTCACCGAGTAGCAAGTGATGCAGTGATAACCTTGTTGTGATTCTTGGTGTTGTTGCTATGGAGGTTGTTTTTGTTGCTGTAGTGGTTGTTGTTGTTGCTGTACTGGTTGTTGTGGTGGTTGTTGTTTTGGAGGTTGTTGTTGTTGTTTTGGAGGTTGTCGTTGTTGTTGGTTTGGAGGTTGTTGTTGTTGTTGTTGCTTTGATGGTTGTTGA
>OX387247.1:9606362-9631362 GCA_947562095.1 Branchellion lobata
AAAAAAAAATTAAAAATTAAATAGCAAGTTAACAAATCGCTATCAAAAAATTCATCACAACAGCAAAGAATTGAGAAAAAAATCAATAAAAAGTGTTACATGAAGTCATGTGATGCTGTTCAAAAATTTTTGCTTTTGAAGGGCATCAGTTTTTAAAGCTTCTCAACACGTTCAAAAGACGTGGGCACCAAGTGAAGGGATTAAAGTGCCTTTAGCAGAAACTGTGGACTATAAGCCGTTGAGAAGATTGAATAAAGTAGGTGTTTTTTTTTGCATTCTTGTATTTTATAGGAAAGAGCGGCCTAGGTATTTTTAATTTCAGTCGTCTGCGGTCCAGTGATTAGCGAGCTACGCTGTAAAGTGTAAAGCTCAAATTTCGATTTTTATTGAAGCTCAGATTGAGGGGGTAAGAAGCAACAAATAGAAAAATGAAGAATTCTAGAAGCGGCGTTTCAATTAAAGTATAGACACCATCTTAGAGTACCTAGTCCTTTAGTAGCCTACAGTGAGTAAAACTGTTTCCATGGAAGCGCCTTTGAAGTTAATGCCAAAGAACACGATAAAATTTTCTGATTAGATTAGAATAGATAATAATAAAATCAATATCAATAATAAATAACGAATTTCATTTTTAAGTGCCAAGGCAAGCAACTGAGGCGCAACTAGGTGACTAAGCCACTCCAGGACGGTGTCTGCTCTTCGCTTGAGTTACTTCTTTTGTTTAAGGCGCATACTTTTTTTTATAATTTCTATTAGACAAGTCCAGACATACGCTAGAAATTAAACATAACACGGTGAAAAACTGAACTAGAAAAAGTTATTTAAAATATATGAGAATTGAAAGTTATTAGTCATAAAATCAGCATTGAACTTACAACAAACGGCAAAAAAATAGTATGAAAAAAGACCTATTGTAAAACCCAACTTATGTATGCAATGATTTTTCTTATGTTGATATTTTTTTAACATTGAAAAATCTTGACACAATTTTCGTTTGTAGGATGAATAGTTTCTTATAAAATTATCGAGTATGTAAATAGGATTATAATAATCACTAAACCCACCCTCTCAAAAGTTAATCTATCAATATGAGGACTCGAAGAAAGTCAACGTTTCATGATGGTTCTGACATAAAAGGCCAACAAGATAAAACTAAAGATAAAGTTATTGTTAAAAAGGTAAAGACTCCAAATACCAAAAGCAAAACAAAACTTTCATCAAAAGATGCAAAAGTTATTCAAAGAAAAAGGAAAAGTGAAACTGACCACGAGTTTTCGAAGAATTCCGATGACGACTTTGAAAAAATCGATAGTAAAAAAGAGTGCGTTGTTTCCAAGCAAAATGGAACTCATAATGAGGAAAAAAGAAGAAGCGAAAGAAGAAAAACTGTAGGAACCTCTGTAACTCCTTCTAGTAAAATTGAAGAGAAGTTGGAGCAGACTCCTTCTGCAAAATTGAAAAGTCTCATGAATGCCACTAAAAAAAAAGATATAAAAAAAAACTTGCTCGAAAGTGAAACTAAAACCCGCAATACAAGAAACAAGAAAAATAACACTAGTAATAAAGGTAACAATAAGAATAAAGTTCATAATAAAGAAAAAAAGAATTCATTAAAGAAAATAATTAAAAAATATAAAAATGAAAAGTATACTGACGAGGAAGAAGAAGAAGAAGAAGAAGAGAGCGAAGAAGATGATAATTCAGTGAAAGATGAAGATTTCAGGCCAAGTGATGAAGATGTTGACAGTGACTGGGAAGAAGTCAAGGGTAACTGAATACAACTTTTTTCAAAATTCATTACAACCAAATGGCAAATAAATTGATTAAAGTACCTAAAACCACATTTTGATGTTTAAAAGTGAATGAAAGTGAAATGTTGGTGGCTCGAGTGAAGGGAGGAATGGGCAGAGAAATCAAAAAGCGCCAGCAAATACAAGTGACAGTCAAAGACTCACTCAAGAATAGGAAGCTGTGTGTTTTTCATTAATTTTTTTTATTCTCAACTTCAAACTACAATTCATACTTTTCACACATTAACTTCTTATTTCACATCCAGCACCAAAGCTGAGATGTTCCATGATGCAGTGAGGTGTGCCATCAACCGCTCCCGCTCTATTGCTCAGCAGAATGTGCAACAGGTTACAGTCAATTGTCCTTCAAACTGCTTTGCACACATAATCCCATTCACAGTTATATTTTTTTATTATTATTATTAGTAGTAGTACTTAGTAGTAGTAGTAGTAGTAGTAGTAGTAGTAGTAGTAGTAGTAGTAGTAGTAGTAGTTGTAGTAGTAGTAGTAGTAGTAGTAGTAGTAGTAGTAGTAGTAGTAGTAGTAGTAGTAGTAGCAATAGTAGTAGTAGTAGTAGTAGTAGTAGTAGTAGTAGTAAAAATATTCTTAATATCTATTGATTATAAAACTAAACAACTTCAGTTCACAAATATATACGAATGCATATGTATATTCACTTTAAAATCTGATTGATACTTCCAGAGACGGACAATAATTTCACAACTTACAACGCCACAGATCCATGTGCTGTGTCTGCTGTCCCATGGACGCCACTTGAGCGGTGGAGTGTGCAACGACCCTTTGCTCCAATGCACCCTCCTCTCACTCATCCGACCGGACTTCCCATTGAGGGATCCTTCCTCGTGGAACAGCCACTCTGTTCTCAAGTTTACCTCTTGGTTCCACAAACAATACGCCTGTTCCATGAAGAAGTTTGTCTACGACTATGGCAGCCTTCAAGCACTGGTTTGTGTTATAATGATGATAGGGATGGTGATGGGGATGGTGATGATGATGATGATGATGATGATGATGATGATGATGATGATGATGATGATGATGATGATGATGATGATGATGATGATGAGGATGATGATTATGATGATGGGAATGTTGGTGGTGGTGATGAGCATGGTGGTGATATCTTTGGTTGATCAGAGTTAATTTGTGTTCTGGCAGGTAAAAAAGCTGTTGCAAGAGTCAGTCAAGCGGAAAGTCCCGTCAGCCTTTGAACTCAACCTGGTGACTGACCCATTGTGCCTTTGATAGGCCACTCTATGGTATATAGTCACTCATAGAAAGCTTTCATCAAAGAACCAATCTTGTGATTTCTACGCAAAGTTGAAGACCATTCAACAGCCACTTTACATTCATAAAATGTGTATAAAGCATCGTTAAAATGATAAATATTCCAAGCAAATGTCACTGATCATCTCCATCTCCATCACCCTCATAACCAATATTATCATCACTATCTTCATTACTATCATCATCATCATCATCATCATCGTCATCATCATCATCGTCATCATCATCATCATCATCATCATCATCATCATCATCATCATCATCCATACCACCACTCAGTTGTTTGTGGCCTCCCTTCGAAGCATGGGCTTGAGAACTCGACTCTTGCACTCCTTTGAACCCGTCACACTACGACCCTCTGACCTGGTAATGGGGATGATGATGATGATGATGATGATGATGATGATGATGATGATGATGATGATGATGATGATGATGAGGATGATGATGATGAGGAGGAGGAGGATGATGATGATGATGATGATGATGATGATGATGATGATAATGGTGACGTTGGCATTGAAGAAAAATAAGTTGTTGACGTCACACAGATTAAACGGTCTGACACTCCTTCCAACCTGGTCCAGGCTGTTTTCGGAAAACAAAATAAAAATACTACTGCTACAACTGATGAAAATAATAAAGATGGTGATGATGATGATAATAATAATAATGATAATAATAATAATAATAATAATAATAATAATAATAATAATAATAATAATAATAATAATAATAATAATGGTAATATAAATGTTAGTGAGGTTGAAGGCGAAATTAATAAAAGTAAAAATAAAGGCAAAGGAAATGGTAAAGGGTCTCAGAAGAAGAAGAAAAAGGGGAAGGAGGAGGAGGAGGATGACGACGACGACGACGAAGATTATTACGATGACTATTATTACAAGAAAAACTCGAAGAAAGGCGTGGATGGAGCAGGCAGCAAGAAGAAGAGGAGCGTGCGAGCAGGTCTCTTCTCGTGGTGGGCCGAGGTGTACTTGCAGAGCGAGAAGAAGTGGATTTGTGAGTGCCCAACCCCTATCTTTATTCTCATCCCCACTCTAACCTTCCACTGGACCTTGCCCTTAACTTAACTCTAGCCCTGACCCTAACCATAATTTTGATCCAATTCTATCCTATCTCTGACTTTATTCTAATCTTAACCATACTTCCAAACTTACTCTTATTTTCACTCTTTTGTCACAAGACACCCATCGAGGTCATCTTGACGTCCTCACGTCATCTTTCCATCGCAGACGCCAATTGTGTGAGTGACAAGGTGGGCGGGGTGAAAGATGTCCAATCACAAGTCACTTTGCCATTTTCGTATGTCCTGGCTCATGATCCTGGTTGCGCCATTTTTCTATTTTTTCCAATTTAAAAATAATTTAATCTATTATTATTATTCTTAGTGTGATTTTCATTGCTTTTATACTCTTTCGTGTTGTTACTGCCTATTAAAACACCGTGGGTTGACCTATCAGAGGGTCATGTGAAGGATCTGACCAGCAAATACGATGCTGATTGGTTGGTTCAAACAAGCAAGCGCAGACTAGGCGGTGATTGGTGGACGGTAATGATGATGATCTTTAAAGACAACCAATCAGAGATGGATACCGTGGAAGATGTTCAAATTAATGGTTTGTTGCTGATGTTTGTTGGGTAACTTTTACTACCACTACTACTAAGGCTACAACTAATATTACCACTACTATTATTATCACTACTACTACTACTACTACTACTACTACTATTACTACTACTACTACCACTACTACTGCTATCAGCACCACCAGCGATCTCACCCACTTCCACGCAGACATGTTGATGAACATTCCACTGCCGGAGAACTTTGCCGCCTACAAGAACCACCCTTTGTACGTCTCTTCTTCTCATCCATGCCTCTTCACATCTTCACATCCCTATCTTTTCACATTTCTCCTTGCCGTATTAACTATCTTTATAACCTCTTTCAAGCAATAATGAGATAAAACCTCGTATCACCATGGTGGAATTCAAGGGTCTTCAAGCGCACTTTATCATCTTCATCAACTTTTCAATGTTCAAATGTAATTGTATTAACACTCATTAAATACACCCAATTTCGACATACGTCGCGTTCGACATACCTTACATGAAAGTGACCACCACACCTCAAGTTACGTCATCCAGCGTCACCTCCTCAAGTACGAGGTGTTGGTGCCTAGGGAGCCTGCCATCCTTGGTCACGTGAAGGGGGAGCCCGTGTATGCCAGAAGTGCCGTCAAGATGGTGATGATGATGATTAAGATGGAGATGATGGCGATGATGACGATGATGACGATGATAATGATGATGATGATGATGATGATGATGATGATGATGATGATGATGATGATGATGATGATGATGATGATGATGATGAGGATGGCGATGAGGTGGATGATGATGATGATGATGATGATGATGTCAATGGGGGTGATGATGATGGTGATGATGGCGGTACCATGGACAGTGCCACTCGAGGGACAAGTGGATGTTGGAGGGGAGGCAGGTGAGGAGGGGGGAAGACCCTTACAAAGTGGTCAAGGCCATCCGTAGGCAGGTTGTTGTTGGTGTTTGTGTTAGTGCTGATGTTGGTATTGGTTTTCGTATTGCTTGTGTTGTTGATGTTGTTGTCGGTGGTGTTGTTTATTTATTTTTCTTGCTGCTGTTACCACGTTCTCATTATAATAATAATGCTATAAAGAGAAAATATCGATGGGAAAACTTTCAACTTCGCAACAGAACGAACCAGAAGGTCTGGTGCGGTGGCAGGAGTTGTTTGGGAGGTGGCAGACGGAAAAGTACATCCCTCCCCCCGTTGTGGACGTGCGTGTGTTGTTCTATTATTCCAATGTTTTATTGTTATAATTATAATAATAAGACGTTTTGAGTGGCCTCGAAACTCTACGGGATTAATGCCACTATAAAAATATTCGTATTTTATTGTTCAATTGATGTGCCTATGCTGTTTTCTGTGCGTGTGTTGTGTTGTAGGCGTGTGGGAGGTTTGTTGGACGTGAGGTCCTTGACACCTCACCAGCACCATGATCCATCGTGTAGGGCAAGATCACCAAGAACCGCTTCGGCAACATCGAGTTGTTCCAGCCCTGGATGCTGCCTGCTGGCGCCGTGCATATCAAAGGTGCTTTCCAATGCCACCATAATAATATCCGCGCTTGTATTGTATTGTATTGTATTTCCTCTCCGATGCACCACATTAGAAACATCATCTACGCTAATCAAACATTTTTTATCCAGCGTACATCATTTTCATCAGTTTCCACTCTCACTCACACACCTCAGAACGCATGTTGGGCCTCGACCGGGTGGCCAAGAAGCTTGAGAAGGACGTAGCTTCCGCAATGCTGGGCTGGCACTTTAAGAAGGGCTTCAACATTCCCATGTCAGCGCCACTTGGAACACTTTGCCTTCATCACTTACCAAATTGCAAATAGTTCAAATATTTCCCTTACCGAATTTGCTAATTTAGTTATTTTCATAAAATTATTCCACCTTATCATCGCATGCTGCATGTTCCACAAACGGTCCCTGCAGCGTGCGAGGTTGGGTGGTGTGTGAGGAGGACAAGGATGTCCTCATCAGTGCGTGGTGGCAGCAACAGAAGCAGCTGCTGCAGAAGCTCAAGGAGGTTTTCAACTTGTCTCCCTTTTTTGCTCTCTTCCTCCTCCCATCTCTCATACAATACAAAAACGAATATTATTATAGTGGCATTAACCCCGTAGAGTTTCGAGGTCTCATTCTGCCACCTTTAATTTTGTACTTTTTCTTCTGACTTGTCTTATTAATTTTTCATGTAGAATTTCACTACGATAATTCTCTTTATGCTTTCTTAAGTCTTATTCTCCGTCCCAATAGTTGTTAGCCTGTAGTCATTTCACTGGTCAATACATATCCTACATACCTACCCTCATGTCTACCTATCTACCACATCTACCCGCACACTTACCACGTATCTAGCACCTACCTAGCACATTTACCCACACATCCTTCACTCACTTCATTTCCACTGCAGAAGCGACGTGCGATGGTATACGTGCGTTGGAGGAGGCTCACGCTAGCCTTGGTCAACAAGCACCGCCTCATGCACAAGTACGGCGTCAAGTTTTGAAGCCTCTGTCCTGTGTGTGTCTGTGCGGTAGTCGTCATTTGACAACGTGGTTGTTGTCATTAAGGTTAGCGTCTTTACCGTGTGGCGTTGTATTTGTCATTTGACTTGGACATTATCATTTGATGTGCTGTTGACACTTGAGGGCATGAACTATATTCATTTTGAACACCGGTTCACACCTTGTTTTCACTTCCTTGTACACTTGAACTGAGTTTTCAAATAAACTAAAAATCGCAAGCGACCTTCAAAATGACCGACGTCATAATATCTTCACAAGCCCTTCTTATCCACAGTTTTACATACCACATAACCTTGCCCTCACTACATACCCTTGTCCATACCGCTAACCATTGCACATACCACACACAACCTCAAGTCCTTGGACGCATACACTTCGACTTGGCAGCGGTGTACTACTGTCATCCCTCCTCGCTTTTGCGGTCTTCTTGCATGTATGCACGTACGCACTTCAGTATCCACGACAACCTCTTCCAAGTTGTTTGTTATGGAGTGTATGACTGTCGATTGCCTTAGCTGTGGGTGGTTTCTTGCGTTGTTTCGAAGCCTGCGTAACATTGCGTAACTTTTTCTGGAGGCTTGGGCAATGTTTCGATGGAAACTGAGTAAGTTGCTTCATTCGTTCATCAACGTTGCTGCCTACGTTAGGTACGTTATTGCTATTACTCTGGTCCTCGCTCTTGCTCTTGCTCTTGCTCTCGCCTGATACGTTGTTGCTGTTGTCTGAGACGCTGTAACTTTCGCGTTTGTTGTTTCTGGAAGCGTTATTTCTTGACTCATTTCTTTGCCGCCTCATCATTTTTCTTTCCTTGTAGGCCTCCTCCATTGTGTAACGATCCAACTCCGCCATCTTCACATCAGTCAACACATCAAGATCCGACGCTGCATGGAGACACGACGATAAAAGCAACAATCAGAATAATAGTAATAATAAATTATAATAACAAAAGGAAGAGCAGTTATTCTCTCATGGATGCACCTTGCATGGCGATGTTTTGCATCAAGTAGCTTCTTTCGATCACAGCTTCCCGGTCAAGCAAGGCTCCTGGGGGTCTCTTCACGACACCGCAGGCGATGATGTGGCCGTAAGAGGTTTGTGTGGGGTCTCCATAGTCGGCGCCTGCTTGTATGGCTGTCTGCACCAGGCGAGACACGAGCAGATTCAAGGCCTGAGTGATGGAGGGTGGCTTGGAGGGGAGCTTTGAATGAATCGATGTCGGTTTGATTGGAAGTTTTATTTGGTTCTGCATAATTAATATTTTATAGAGCATCTCGTGCATGGTGTAAGACGTTACGTGTTATTTACTTCTCAAAGTTAATGATTAATTAATAATCATATTATTAAAAAAATTATTAGTTTAATTTTTAAAAATTAGTAAATTTTTTTTTCTTTTCAGAATTTGGGTTACCAGCTTGTTAACCTGAACGATGTTGCCGTACACAAGAAGGTATCCGAACCAGTCCATGAACCAGCCTATTTGGTGACCCATTGCTTTGCCACAGCCATCCAAATAAATGGTCTTGTCGTATCTGCATTGGAAATTAGAAAGTTAAACTTTTGACGCCGTGTTGAGCAAGTTGATTATGATCAAGTGGATCATGATCAAGTGGATCATGATCAAGTGGATCATGGTCAAGTGGATCATGGTCAAGTGGATCATGATCAAGTGGATCATGATCAAGTGGATCATGGTCAAGTGGATCATGGTCAAGTGGATCATGATCAAGTGGATCATGGTCAAGTGGATCATGGTCAAGTGGATCATGATCAAGTGGATCATGGTCAAGTGGATCATGATCAAGTGGATCATGGTCAAGTGGATCATGGTCAAGTGGATCATGATCAAGTGGATCATGGTCAAGTGGATCATGGTCAAGTGGATCATGATCAAGTGGATCATGATCAAGTGGATCATGGTCAAGTGGATAGGCAGCAGCTGCAACAGACCTGTAGTTGTAGTTCGGCACAATGGCGTCTTCGTGGGTGAAGAGGAGGATGCAAGGTCGAAAAGACTTGACGTCACAACAGCTGAACGGAACTGGAGATCCTTCGAAAAAACCACCAACCATGAAGCTGGGTGGTGGAAGAGGTGTGGTGTGTAGACATGAGGTTATAATAAGAGTGTTGGAGGGCTTTTAGTGAAGAAGAAACGCTAGGATGTGTTGGCACAGACAAAACACGCGCGTCTCGACAACTCACGTTTGACGCATAGAGTCGTTGAGTGTTTCGACAAAATACTCTTCTCGAAACCATCTGGTGTGGTACCAGTCTCTGTGACTCCTCTGAGGGTGGCATGGGTGGGTTGATGACATTGTCATTCGTGTTCAACTAATTAACTAGCGATGCTTCCATGCATATCGGTGATAAGCTAATATGAGAATTGTATATTTGGTTGTTTATAAGATGTGTATGTTTCAAAGGCGTTTATGTTATTTGGAATATTTTTCTAAGATGAGTTAAGTTAAGATGTATATCTTTTTGATTGAAGATTTCGTGCACTCTGCTTACCCCTCCACAGCACATGAAGGCCTGTTGCACGTGGTCAATCTGCAACTTGTAGTTCAGATGCACCGCATATTCCTTCAGTCTCTTGTGAATGCCCTCGCCAAAAATCTGGTGTTTTGCAAATACATTTTTAGTGGTTTGATGGGTAATTTGATGATTGATTTGAAGGGTGGTTTGATGGGTGGTTTGATGGGTGATTTGATGGGTGGTTTGATAAAGGATTTCAAGTTAAAAAGTGTAAGATCACCTCTTCCAAGTACCTTTCACTGGTACTCAGCAACAATCCGAATGTCATGCAGGATACCAGATCAGCCAATTTGAAGATAACGTTGAGGAAGAGGGCAGAGGTGAAGAACTTGCGATGCATGAACAGTTCTCTCCAGTCCGAGGCACCCAAGTGACACTGTGATGTTGCAATGCACTCGTGCACCAATACGCTGGTAGAGTTTTTTTAGAAAAATATTTATTTCGTTTAAGCAGGTTGTATCAGAGCGTTCTTGAACAGTGTGTAATCAGCGCTGTACAAATGGTTTGATTAGATTAGTTTAGATTGTGATGGGGTACTCACGTAAGCAGAGAACGCGTGGACAAGCATTGAAAAAAGACTCGCCGCCACGATGGCAGGCGGGTAATGGTCGTTTGAGAGTCTCAGTGCCTTGTAATGTTCAAATACTTCCCACAGCACTGAGCCCACTACCAGCCAGGCTACTCCTATCAACACCCACAGGAGGTCGCATAGAGCAAGAACGAAACAAATGGTCTTCCTAATGTTTGGTGGCAAAATAAGAACTCCTAAAGACATCGTGCTGTTGGAAGAATCACGCTTTGATTCGAACTGATTTCTTCAAAACCATTTGAATTTTGAATTTTAAACTCTTAAAGTGAAATTAAGTCTCACTTTTCTTCAAAATTTTAGATTAAAATCTAAACCTTTTTTTTTTTATTTTAACATAAACAATGACGTAAATTTATTGGTTCAATCATTTCTGACATTTTCAAAAGCTTCAAGATGACCACCAGAAAAGTCTGATGGCAATGCGACTGTGGCCTCGATAATCAAAATAGAGGTCATTTACTGCATCTTGGAAATCTTTAATTTAGTCATTTTCAAACAAAAATTTAATAAAAATCTGTTCAAATCTTAATTTAAATTCATTTGAAAAATTTAGGTTGTTCAAACAATGGCAACTTTTTCACTCTTCTCAAACAACTGTATCAGCAACTGAACAACATTTTTATACCTTTTATTCCATTTTTAATGCTTTTCAGCGTTTGTGCAAAGTTGAAGATAATTTTCTCAAGCGAGTTCATTGACACAGGAAGTTCTCCAAACCAGCATTTATTCTCTTTTTCCATAATCTCAAATAACTTGTTCACGTACACACCAGGATGGTGCGAGTTGATGCTGTATTGTAACTGCTTAGCAATATCGAAATCTATAGCGTCCTTCGGTATCTTTCCAACTATAAACGCTTCCAAACGTTTATTGTCAATGTCAGACAACTTAAAGACCAGTTGTTGTTCCAACCACAGCACCTCCTCCCCCCAATGGGGAAATCATCATCTGGGTGTCTGTCGTTTGCCTTGGCGAATTATAAATGAGATTCATTCATTCTCTCATCCAGGAATAAATTCATTCCTTATACAGCTCTGTATTTTCAACTTGTTTCAGCTCCTATAACAATTCATTCATTCATTCATTCATTCATTCATTTATTCATTCATTCATTCATTTATCACTCATTCATTCATTCATTCATTTTTTTATTCGTTCATTCTTTCATTCGTTCATTATTCATTCATTCATTCCTTATGGAAGACGAGCAAAGTTTGTTGTATCAAAACATCAAAAGCATTTTTCATACGAGTCAAGTCTGTTTTTTTTTAAATATATTATTTCAAATTTTTTATAGTTAAATGAAAGTATTCGAAAATTTTCGAACTAGCTTTTTATGAATATAAGTTATAAATTTATAACATATGCTCAATAGTTTAACGTTTTGTTTTAGAATCTTTTGTTTCCAGCTTCAAGTTCAAGAGCGTCAACTGATGTATGTGATTAGGGTAGTGGTTATAAGCTGCTTGAAGAAGCTTTAGAGGCGTAGTGAGATGCAAGAGCTATAAAAGCGTCAGCAGTCGTCTATCGTCACAGGCGCATCAAGGCCTTCCTTCTGCTCGCTTGCTTAAGTGTACGTTGGAGAGACAACAGTGCTTGATATCTACGTGGTACGTCGCTGCATCAGAGGCAGGCTGGAAGGCACCCACAGGCACAACACCCAGATCAGCAACGAACATGGACTATCTAGACTTATTTGAATACAACGACGACTACAGCAATGAAAAAGATATTTTCACTTCACCTTTCATTGGATCAATGACCATTCCTCTTCTCATCTCTTTCATCAGCCTCGCCATCTGTCTCATTTGCAACTCTTTTGTGGTGGCGGTGGTGGCGAGACGACCACAACTACAAAATTTCAACTACATCGGCTTTGCGTGCCTGGCTGTGGTGGACACGGTGTGGTGCATAGGTGACGTTATCAAGAACTGCTTGTCTGTAGGCTATTTCACCATCCCTGACTTGCTCTGCAAAACCTTCGCCTCCATACCCGTCTTCTGCAACACCTTCACTGCCCTCTGCATCAGCGCCATCGCTGTCTACAATGTCAAAGACACAAAAGCCCAGCTGGGCAGAAAGAGTGTGGCAAAGAGTGTTGGAGTGGTGTTGGCCTTGGCACTCTTGTCGTTGATTTCATGCACGTTCGTTCTGCTGAATTACATAGGAATTACATATCGTTTAGTCACCTATTGTACATCCCATGTTAACTATAGGGAGCTCATGACTCACGAAGGAGTCCAGCTGATCATCAATTGTGTCGTCTGTTCTTTCATCGTCATCATCTGTTTGGTCGTCTCGAAAAAGCGGAGAAGCAAAGAGGTAGTTGCGGTGGATGAGAACGGGGTGGTGGTAAAAGAGAGGAACAGATTGGACGTGCGATTTGAGAGCATGGTGCTGATGATGTGGGCTGTGTTTGTGCTTTTAAGCCTATTCAATGCCGCATCTTTTTGGTTTTTTGCTTTTTACCGCTACAACTTTTATTTTGTGGTTCAGCTTGTGTACATTTTCAACTCCTTCTACAAATTCTTCTTGTACATTGGCATGGACCAGCACTTTAGAACACAACTCAAGGCACTGCTGGGCAGCAGGAAAGGCAGTGGAAACACACCAGAATGAACTTTCATATAACGATCGATGTGTACCTTTGAAAGTGTCCTTGTGTTAATTGTTTTTGTGGCTGCAAGGTCGCATCTGCTTTCAATCATCAACGTCGTCATAGCGTCTTTTTTCAAGTTTCAATTTTTTAATTGTTGTTTTCAAACACTATGATGAAGTCTTGGCTTTTTTAAAACATTTCATGAAACTCATTAAGTCTCACATCAAGCTCAAGTTTGAGTTTTAAAAACGGCAACTCAAATAAAGAACAAACGCCGTCCTAGAGTGCTTTAATTACCTAGTAGGCCAACCTCTAGTGAAACCGTTTCTCTGGAAGCCCATTTGAACAAAGTGTAAAACATTAAAATGCTTTGATTAGATTAGATTGGACCCAAAACAACACTTTTAAAATAATATTTATTTCAATAAAAATTATTATGGTTGACGTGTTGGAAACTATTCAGGCGCATGAACTGGTCCTTCACCATGATGGCGATTCTGGTGTACAGTCTTAAGGCTGTACCGAAATAACTGATCGAAAAAAGAAAGCAAAACGATCAACTCTTATAGAAAAAAAATTTAATACTTAAAAATTCTAAAAAAATGAAGTTATTTTTTTATTATTTTATATTACTTTATCATTAATTGCTTGGTCAGACTTGCCTAATAAATAAGAAAAGAATAATGTAAAAAAAGATAAACAGTATTGTAAAAATAAGCATTTTTTTCATTCATTTCCCAAAAAAATGTTGTGGACTGCTTGGTAGGCTTTTTCAATATTCGAACTGCCTTTTTGGCAGAGGATATTTGATTGTAAAGTATGAATTTTGAAAAAAATGATACAGAAAGATGAAATATTTGAAAAAAAAGCATCATGAAAACTTTTTATAAATACTGAAACACTTTTTTCACGACAACTATGCTGCTAGTTTCATAAATTTTTTATTCAAATATGAAACGTCACATCAAAAATTTCAAAATTGTGCGCATCTTAATAACCATTTAAATAAGATCATGCTTTTTTGAAAATTTAGTAATAAAAATGAAGTAAGTTAGCATTTGTCTCTATATATATACATATATATATATAAATTGATTTAAAGTCTAATAAAAAAAAATTTTAATTAAACAAACTTTGAAAAATTCATTTTTATCTTCATCTGTTCTCCTATATATTGAGCTGGATTCTAAGGGAGCTTAATTAGCTCAATACGTGTTTCCCAGAATTGTTAGAGTTATAAATATAAATAATAGATGAAAGCCAAAATTTTATTCCAATTGCACTTTTTTCAGCATCTCAAATCTTAATCACACTCATCAGGTTAACCATTGAAGGATTGCAGGTCTTGTTTCCTTATGAATACATATACCCAGAGCAATTCACCTACATGGTGGAGCTTAAACGTACTTTAGATGCTCAGGTAGTGTGGCTATAAATTTTATGTTAGTTTGTTCTTTTCAAAACACTCTTGTATTTTCAAATTTGCAGGGTCATTGTGTACTTGAAATGCCAAGTGGCACAGGAAAGACCATTTCTCTTCTTTCACTCATTGTGGCCTACATTAAAGTAAATGCATTTTAGGATTTTGTTATTTGTTAAGAAGCTTTATCAATTATTTTTCAGAGTTCATATTCAATTACTTGGAAGAACTTAATATCATACTAGCAATATCCAGACAAGCTCGAGAAACTAATATACTGCTCAAGGACTGTGCAGGAACTTGAAAAGGTTACTTCATCAACTCATTGAATAGATTGTGCTATTGTGAAAATGATATATTGTGAAATGCCACTTTTGCATTACTCATCAAAACATTGTAAAAATCAAACTAGATATTTAAATAATCGGCAAAATAACATAAATAATATACAAATTTGAAACATTCACTAGGTTATGAGTGAGTTGGGAAACTTGTTGGAGTACTGGCAGGATCAGACGGGCCAGTCAGCTGGTCTTTTGGGTGTCTGCCTTAGTTCTCGCAAGAACCTCTGCATCCATCCCAGGGTTTACTTCTAACCTTTTTCAAAGGTTGATGATCTTTTGCCATTAAGATGTGTCTCACAAAATAGACCACTTTCATTCCTCGACGGCAGGCAAGTGCCCAAAGAGAAGGCAAGTTGGTCGACAGTCAATGTCATTCTTTAACAGCCTCATTTGTGCGAGACAGACACAAACAAGATCCCTCAGTGCCTGTGTGTTCTTTTTATGAAGTGAGTGAAGGTTCAGTTGCTGGGATGCTTATGACTACAGTTAAAATTAGCTACATTGATATAATAAACTTGAAAACCCTTATCTCATTCAAATGTGTTGTTACTCCCTTCTACACAAGGAGTTTGACAAGAATGGAAGAGAAACCATCCTGCCACCTGGCATCTACAGTCTGGTGAGCCTGTTTCTAATTTGTTGCTAAAGTCGAAATGATTTTGACAAAATCTAATGGAGGTTGAGTCGACGTCAAAGTTGATGTGTCTTCAAAACTGCATTTGACTACACAGGAGTCGACGAAGGAGTATGGAGCCAGACACGGCTGGTGTCCTTACTTCCTAGCCAGGAACCTTGTAAGCGCTAAAACTAAAGTGACAAAGTTGGCGTCTCAGTTGCTTGCTTCAGGATTTTACGAATTAAATAATTAAAGAATACTTTTGAGAGCAATCAATGGCTCCAAAACTACCCATGCTTAATGCCACTTATAATATTCGTATTTGTATTGTATTGTTTTGTACATCAGCAGCTCTCAAGGGCACCTCCAACCCACCACACAGCTGAGTCACGCAGACATTATTGTCTACAGTTACTACTACCTCCTAGACCCCAAAATAGCCGAGCTGGTGTCCAAACAGCTGAACAGCAGAGCAGCTGTAGTTTTCGATGAAGCACACAACATTGGTAGCTGTTTGTTTGGGTCGTTCAATCTTATTGTTCAACACTTATATTTTCTATTCTCTTCTTATTCATTTTCTCATTCTTCAATTATTTTGGAATTCTCCTTTGCCAACTGAAATCTTTTTTTTCTCTCGGGACACAGGCTTTCATGAGACCAGCATTCATTCACTAGCACTCCATCCACTCAGATAACGTATGCATCGAGTCGATGAGCATCCGACTGAGCAAGAAGACTCTCGACAAGAGTTCCAGCAACATCGACACCCTCGTCACCGAACTTCAAAGGTTCTTCTTACCACATCACAGTGCCACGCCATGTGCTGAAGTTTCCAACTGACCACAGGATCCGGTCGAAGGACGAGGGTCGTTTGAAGGAGGAGTACCGACGTCTGGTGGAGGGATTGCTGGAAGCAAGGAAGGCTCGAGAGACCGACCTCATGCTCGCCAACCCCGTCTTGCCCGACCAAGTGCTGCAAGGTCTTGTGAGCTTTGTCCAATGCAACTAAATGCAACATTTGGTTCCAAATTTCTTTGGGGTTGATGCCCCTATATTAAAATTGGTGTTTGTATTATAATATAGACTCAAGCACCACACCACCCGCCACACAGAGGTCGTCCCAGGCAACATCCGACATTGTGAACACTTCCTACACTTCATCAGATGTTTCCTCGAGTATCTCGACCTCAGGTGCTTCAGTGCGCTTGTGTCTGTGGGTTTGTGTGTGTGTGTGTGTGTGTGTGTGTGTGTGTGTGTGTGTGTGTGTGTGTGTGTGTGTGTGTGTGTGTGTGTGTGTGTGTGTGTGTGTGTGTGTGTGTGTGTGTGTGTGTGTGTGTGTGTGTGTGTGTGTGTGTGTGTGTGTGTGTGTGTGTGTGCGTGCGTGCGTGCGTGCGTGTATACTTGGGTTATTATATAGAATCACTTGACACATAGCAATCCCATTGACGTGAAAGGTTACGAGTGCAGCACTTTATAGAAGAGACTCCCAACACTTTCTTGCAAGACCTGTCCAAGAAGATCGCCATTGAACGCAAGCCTCTCAGGTGCTTGAACATTTGCGATTCAACACACACTCCATCACCACACTAGGCGATCCTACAATGCAATATACTGAATGGTTTTATCGGGGTGACAAGAGTTCCAAGACCATCTCGTTGTCTGCAGGTTTTGCAGCGAGAGACTCAGGTCTTTGTTGAAAACACTCGAACTCACCAACCTGCATGACTTTTCCGCTCTCTCCCTTGTTTCCAACTTTGCCACAATGGTCAGCACCTACACCAAAGGTAGCCTAGTGGCGACTTTCCATTGCAAGCTCTCACCCTTGTCACCCCACCTCTACCAGGCTTCAAGCTTATCATCGAACCCTACGACTCTCGCACACCCAACGTTTTCAACCCTCTCATCCACCTCACCTGCATGGACGCGTCACTGGCCATCAAACCCGTCTTTGACCGCTTCCAGTCCGTCGTCATCACTTCCGGGGTTGTCATTGACTCTTGTATTTTTCTTTTACACTCGTTTCAGCATAGCAACCGTCGTCATGAAACTTTTGAAAAAAATTAAAATTTTTGTAAAATTTTCTAGAAATTATTATAATTTCGTAAAGAGATGCCAACTTGAAGCACCTCTAGTGTACCACCCTGCAGACACTGTCCCCCATGGAGATGTACCCCCGCATCTTGGACTTCCACCCTGCCACCATGGCCTCCTTCTCTATGTCCCTCGACCGGCAGTGCCTCTGTCCCCTGGTTGATGCTGTTGTTGCTGCTGCTGTTGTTAATGCTGTTGCTGCTGCTGTCGTTGTTGATGCTATTGCTGCTGCTGGTGATGATGATTGTTTTTGTTGTTCGAATCAGATTTTGAAGCTTTTAGTTGAGTTTGCATTTCTCCGAAATGTGAAGCTTCTGGAAATGAGTAGTAGTGACGGTAGTTAAGGTTTGAATGGTGGTAGTGGGGACGGTGCTGAAGGTGTAAATAGTGGCAATAGTGTAGTGAGGTATGCAAAGCATAGTGGTATAGCGCGAACAGATAGTTGTGTGATTTCTAGAGAGAGTAAAAAGGTCGAGGCGGGAGGCTGAACCTCCTGGTGAAACTTGAAAGCTCACGCAAGTCCCATTGGTCAGGTGGTGACCAGAGGCACTGACCAGGTCAGCATCAGCTCCAAGTTTGAGGCTCGAGACAACAACGGTGAGAACTCAAAACTCATTATTTTTGTCTCATCCTTTTTACTATCTCATCATTATCGTCATTACCATCTTATCAGCAGCCTCCTTCATCATCATCATCTCCATCTTCATCATCCTCATCATCCTCATCACCATTCTCCTTCAGAGGTGATTCGAAACTACGGCAGTCTCCTGGTCGAGATGGCGTCAGTGGTGCCTGATGGCATCGTGTGCTTCTTCACCAGCTACGTCTACATGGTGTCTGGTGACTTCATATCATATTGAGACTTCCATTTTAGCAGCTCTCCCGCTCAAGAGAATCCCATCCTGCTAACTCTCCCATCGCACCACCCTTCTTTTAACTACCTTGACACTGGCCTTTTTGATTGTCGTGGTTGTGCAAAGCAATCGGTTGTCAAGTCTGATTCTCATTGATCTTATTCACTAGCGCCATATAAACCTTTCTTCACCACAGGAGTCCATTGTGGCTTCGTGGTACGAACAGGTGCGTTGGCGTTTGTGTTCAATACTCTTCAATCAGTTACTCAACGATCCAGGCCGTCTAAACCATTTATAATCGATGTTTGAGTTGAAATCGATGGTTGAATCAAAATTTCACGCCTTCATGCAACCACCAGGGCCTGATAGACCAGATACAAAAGCACAAACTGCTCTTCATTGAAACCACCAACACCGCCGAAACTGCCCTTGCTCTGGCCAACTATCAAAAGGTGCTTCTTCTCCACTTCACTGCCTTCATTCCACTTCTCTCTCCACTCCACCACCCTTCTCTCCACTCCACCACCCTTCTCTCTACTCCACCACCCTCCTCTCTACTCCCCTCACCACCACCTCATGTTTCATCACCATTATTCACTCCCTCGTGTACATTTCAATGCACTGAATTGAATGTCAGAAGTTATTCTAAGTTATTTTTGGCTGAATTATAATTTAATTTTTCATTTGTCGATGTTATAATTATTTTATTATAATTTTTTCCACGATTATTTCTCAAATTGTTTCATTAATACTTCCTTATCATATGTTCAAATAAGTCACACACAAAAGTTGTTTCTTCGTGAGATTTTGATTGCTTGGCTGCAGGCGTGTGAGAACGGCCGAGGGGCGCTGTTGCTGTCGGTGGCGAGAGGAAAGGTGTCGGAGGGAGTTGACTTCGGTGAGTATGACGATGGTGATGTCAGTAATAATAATAATTTATTTTATTTCTTTCATCATTTTATTATTTTTATTTTTATATTATTATTATTATTATTATTATTATTATTTTATTATTATTGTTATTATTATTATTATTATTATTATTATTATTATTATTGTTATTATTATTATTATTATTATTATTATTATTATTATTATTATTATTATTATTATTATTATTATTATTATTATTATTATTATTATTATTATTATTATTATTATTATTATTATTATTATCATTATTATTTTTATCTTAATGAAAATTATTCGAGACATTTCTGTTAGAAATTATGCCTGTTACCTTCGATAACTCAAATGGAATGGAGGGAGCAGATGTTATTCACTGATGATGTCATCATTGAAATTTTTTGAAACTCCTCTGCAGAGCACCACTACGGCAGGGCGGTCTTGATGGTGGGTGTTCCGTACGTGTACACACAATGTCCCATCCTCAAGGTGCTTGCGTCACAATGACACTCCTTCACCACCCACCACTCACTCACCGATCCACCCATCTCCCTGCCCATCGCTTCAATTTATGTCAGCTTCTTATTCCTCCACCACCAGGAATATTTTCCCACTATCCACTCATCTTCGCACATTATCTAGACATCATCCACTCTTCACCTAACTCACCTTCCCATCACTTCAAACATCCACTCATCCATTCTTCCTTCTTTCCAATCAGCCACTTCTGCCACACCGCCAGGCCAGACTGGATTATTTACGGGAGCGCTTCAACATCAGGGAAACAGACTTTTTGACCTTCGACGCCATGAGACACGCCGCCCAATGTGTTGGCAGGGTGATCAGAGGCAAGACTGACTACGGAGTCATGGTATTTGCTGACAAGGTTTGCATGGATTTATGTGTGGATGGATGAATGGATGTGTGGATGGATGAATGGATGGGTAGCTGTATAGATGGATGTGTGGATGTATGGATGAGTGGGTAGATGAGTGAATGTATGGATGGGTGGATGTGTGGATGCACGGAATGTTGTGGTATCTCAAGGGATATCAAAGATGAAAAATAGAAAAATATTTTTTTTAAATACTAGTATGAATGGTGCGATTAATGGTGAGATGGATAGGTGGTACTGGAAGCGTTAAAGGTGAATTTTCTAAAGTTTTGGAGGCAATAATGAATGTTTGATTGAGTGGCCTCGAAACTCTACGGAGTTGATGTCACTATAATGCTATTCGTGTTTGTATTGTATTGAATTGCATTTGATTGCCTTTGAAATGTTTAAAGATCGTATAAAACCAGCCCATAATTTATTAAGTTATTTCTATTTTTAGTCTTGCTTATCTACGAGAACGTCGGATTCGTTGTTATATGCAAGCATTTTTTTTATACTGATATACTTTCGAATGGACAGATTTATCGTTCACTTTGACTAACCCCTCTCAAATAATCCTCAAGTAGCTTTTTCAGGTTTTATTGGGCCATCTTTCATAGGTCTTTATGGCATGTAATGTAATATAATGATCGGTGCGAGATAAGCTTAGAGCCTACTTCGCGAAGTTGCCATCCGATATCCTTCATGCAGTCAGGTCACCACAACCAATCATTTCTTGAGTTCATACTTCAAGGTTGTTTCTATCATTGTTCATCTCCGCACGGCATCTGGCACACCACCACAGAGGTTTTCAAGGTGGGACAAAAGGAGCAAGCTGCCCAAGTGGATCCAGGAGCACCTGACTGACGCGGTGTCCAACCTTTCCACCGAGGATGCAGTCCACATCGCCAAACGATTTTTCAGAAAAATGGCACAACCTTTCAACAGGGTTGTCAGCATTCATTTTCGTTTTTTGAATTACAATACAACTACGATTGGTTGTATAACAGCATTATTCTATTCTTTACTTCATGTCTCTTAGCATCATAACGAGCTTCGGCGCTTAACGCCCTTTTATAAAACGTGTCGTTGTATTGTATTTGTGTTTGGTTTCTCCATACATTATAGCTCGATTGACTTGTTCCGCAGGAAGAGCAGGTGGGCAGTTCGATGCTGACGTTGGAACAGGTGCAGTCTCGAGAAGGCATGCAAGAAAGCTAGCATAATAGACGTTTATAATGCAATCATTAACTCTACAATGCGTTTTACTTCACCTTTCTAATAAAAAGTTTCTACATACGAACTTTGAAACTAAAAAATAAAAAGGGTACCAAGCGACTAAGCCCCGTTGGGTTAACGAACATCGTGCCTCGAATTACTGTGCTTCGACCATCACCACAACTTCTCGATCACTCGCTAGGCGGTCTCAGAACACGAGATTGTAGGGCTGCTTCGAATCAAACGCGGCATCTCTGCCATGTGTCCGGGGACTTTACCAGAAGCTGGAAAAGTAACAAAGTACTAATTGTGGCTTCTTATCGAGGATGCAGGTACCTTACTGAACATTTTGTTGTGTGATTATAAAAACAAATAAGTGGCTGAATTAACTTGTGGTGTCTAGTAAATGACAAAAATGGTAAGAAAAAATTTGAATTTTCATTTTTAAATATGTATCATAAAGTTTTTGCTCATTCAGATTTCAATTATTTTTTATCAATTTATGTATCAGTCCAGTTTTAAATAATTTATAATTTTAATTTTCTTGAAACATTTATTATATAATTTAAGCGTGTCAACAACAATCTAAAACAATTCATCTCGGATTGAAGTTTCAGATTCTTGACTAAAAAAATATTAAGAGAATAAAAAACAACAAGTGAAGGTAGAGGAGTCCAAGTGATAACGACGGAATGGTTAGAAGCAAGCGGTTCAAAGTTGTTCCTATTTACCGAACAAAAATTTTTGTTATCCAATCTAATCCAATCTTTTATCAAAAGTGTTTTAATTTTGAAAATAATAATTTCGGGCTATTAAATTGTCATTCAATTTTTGATGAATATGACAAAATGTCATCTTTAAATTTGAATTTTCATTTTCTTTGAAGTGTTTTTATTTTATTTCACTATCTTTTTATGAAAATTTGGGTTTTTTTCTATTTTCAAACTATTTTCGTCATTTTTTAAAGGGAATCTAACAAATTAAAAAATCACAACTCGTAAAATATTTAGTTAACTTAACGTTAGAATTATATGCTTGAATTTTTCCATAGAACTTATTTTATTCACTTCAGACAGACACTAGTTAATTTTAGATTTTTAGACAACTTGGATCAAGTTTATTGATAAAAAATATTCGCTGCATCATTATATAGGATTTGTTTATAGTAGCCAATGTAACCAATGAAGCTATAATTTCTTCGTTGACCATTTTTGATTTGTATATTTAAAAAGGAAATAAAAATTTTGAAGAAATATATTTTTTTCTGAAACAAAGCGTGTATCATGACCCATACATGAAAATTATATTAAAAAAACGGGATTCTTATGTGCCAAACTAATTGTTTAGAACTTTTTTGTACCGATGGGTGAATACGAAGCTATTACCTTTTTGACTGACGTCAGTTATGAAAGCCGCTTGGAGGGCCTCAAGATTCTCCATTCGGAGCTCAAAGCCAATAAAAATAAGGCGTCATTCTCAGACAACTTTGAGATATCAAGAGGCTTGTCAGTTGCAATTTTCGACAAAGAGATGGACGTAAGAATACAAGCCTTGTGCTTTGTCAACGATTTTATATCGAGTTTCCAGGGAAATCAAGACAACTGCATTCACACGCTGATACCTGCCCTGCTCCATTGCCTGGAAGATCCGCGTTCAGGAGTGCAAATGAACGCCATCAAAGTTCTCAAAAAATGTCTCAGCAAGGCCAGAAACTTTCAAAATGCGCTCGATAAAGTCATCATAGAAGGCATTTATTCGAAAAGCAAAAAGAGAAGTTTATCGTCCATCAACAAGATTCACTTCATAGTTGAAGAGCACAAGGATAGCAGGAGTTTGAGCAGACTCATTCAAGCTTTGTTCAACCAGATTAATAACAAACATCTGCAATCGGCAGTTTTTAACGCTTTAAAGAATATGAATAAAGGGGTGGATGAGAAGTTATACCATTACTGGTGCCAGAATATTCCTCAAGAGGCCATGAAGACTTATAACTTCATGAAAAAAACAGGTAGAGTTCCATCTGCTTCTTCCACACACCATGCCAAAAGTGAGGACAGTCTAAAGGACATAAGTGACTACGACAAGCCATCCCATGCCGACTCCACTGTTCTTTATGGCATCCTCCCTCAAGCTCTCTGTGACCAACTCTCGGCTGACCAAGCGCACCACACCAAGCAGGAGGCGTACGAGAAAATGAGGAAGCTTCTTGAAATGCACAGGCACCAGCCCGCCTTGCTGCAGCACTTGCCAGACCTGGTGGACTTCATGATGCGCACCTTTGACGTTTCAAACACTCAAATCAATTCTTTGTGTGCCGGTATTCTTCACCACCTCATAACCGAGTACCACAGCCACCTGAAGAGCTCTATCCACACCCTCATCTTTGGCCTTATGCCTTTCACTTGCACCAAAATATCGCAGCTTAAAGACAACATTTACAAACTTCTTGTATCCATCTTCAACAACATCGACCCCAGGTACTCGTTCAATGTCCTCTCTCAGTTCTTGACACACAGTAAAGTCAAACTGAGACAGGAAGCCTTCAACATTCTCATAATCATCCTTCTCTCAATCCCCCTCGACCAATCAATGCTCCTCGAGTGGGTTGCCAAAGCGTTCGAGAGCTTGCTGGACACCAATCGATTCGTGAGACAGGCGGCCATGGAATGCTGTGCCGTGTTGGGTTAGTTCCAATTTTGTTTTTGTCTTCGTAAATTTTTTTTGAAGCAATACACGAAAAACGCCGAAAATTTCACAAATTAAAGAAAACAGTAAAATTTCCATAAAAATATCAATAAGTTCATTTTTAAGTTCAACTTTGGAGATGGAAAAATTCACCAGAAAAGTGGTGATATGAATTGTCGTCGAACAACGAAAATCGACTATGGATTCAAACTGCTAATTGATAAACTTCAAACCAATATAATTAAATCATAGCTCATACTCACACAAAATGACTATTGAAGAATGTTTCAATAGTAATATGTAGGGTCGAAGATTGTCTTTTTTCCCTTCAACTCATATTTGGAAGATAATTTCTCCGAAGAACTTTTTAATTTTTTCCATCATTAGCTTGTTCTATATTTGCGAGTTCCTGAAATTAATGAATTCCATTCATTCTTCCAGTGCTTCTTTTCCTTTATCATCCCCTTCACAATGGTTACCATCTTTTCACAAACTTAATTTAAAATCGCCTTTTACCACTTTCCCATGCCACTCCTACCAGCCTGAAGAAATCGATTCGTTTTCCAATTTTTGAAATCTCTTTGAGTAAGTGGTAGCGTTTGAAGGTGCAGAAGTTATTGCTGGTTGACGATTTCACTCCGATGTTGCATTTTTTAATGGAAGAGACTCGGTAATCTCTTCAAATCTTCGAAACAAGCAAAAATATAATTATTAAACATTTAAAAAATTTCAAAAGTATAATTTGGAGCTTCATCTTCTAAATAATTTAAATAAAGTAAATTTAAAAAAATGATTTTCCATGGACGCTTGCGCGTGATTGAACTTTTAAATTAATCTTTAATTCATTGAATTGTTCGAAGAAAACCCCTCGTTTTGATATTTTGTCCGATCAAGTGTAAGGGCTGAATTGCCAATCATAAGAATCGTCTGCTAAGAGCACCTTTGACCACACCACAGCCAGTCTGGTGGGCGGTAAGAACAACGTCGTCAGCAGCACTCTGGAGG
>OX387247.1:9636362-9648862 GCA_947562095.1 Branchellion lobata
TATTATTATTACTACTACTTCTACTACTACTACTACTACTACTACTACTACTACTACTACTACTACTACTACTACTACTACTACTACTACTACTACTACTACTACTACTACTACTACTACTACTACTACTACTACTACTACTACTACTACTACTACTACTACTACTACTACTACTACTACTACTACTACTACTACTACTACTACTACTACTACTACTACTACTACTACTACTACTACCACTACTACTTCTACTACTACTACTACTACTACTACTAGTACTACTACTACTACTACTACTACTACTACTACTACTACTACTACTATTACTACTACTACTACTACTACTACTACTACTACTACTACTACTACTGCTACTACTACTACTACTACTACTACTACTACTACTACTACTACTACTACTACTACTACTACTACTACTACTACTACTACTACTACTACTACTACTACTACCACTACTACTTCTACTACTACTACTACTACTAGTACTACTACTACTACTACTACTACTACTACTACTACTACTACTACTACTACTACTACTACTACTACTACTACTACTACTACTACTACTTCTACTACTACTACTACTACTACTTTTATCTTACTACTACTATCATTATTATTATTATTAACGCCCGCAGGAAGTCAGAGGTGGCGTGCCTAGACAGGGTGGCTCAGGTGTGCCAGCACAACCCACAGAACATTTACCCTCACTTGCAACCCCTCACACAGGCCGTGGTCAATGAGGTTCGATGTGGTGTGGTGTGGTGCGGTGCGGTGTATAGGGTTGTGCTGAATTATTTTATCACCATAATGTCAGCCATAAATCTTTTCGCATTAGTTAGTTGAGCTTCAACTTTGCAAGCGATAAAGTGAAGGCGTTTGCAGGTTCGGAACTTGAGGTCGAATGTTTCCCGCTCTGCCATCAAGTGTCTCACTGAACTCTTCGAACTCTTCCGACACCTCAGGCAGGACATGGAGCCTGTGAGTGGTTGTGTGTTTGTGTTTGTGGGTGTGTGTGTGTGTGTGTGTGTGTGTGTGTGTGTGTGTGTGTGTGTGTGTGTGTGTGTGTGTGTGTGTGTGCGTATGTGTATGTTTGGTTGAGTGGCTAATAGGTTGGCTTATGCATAAGAAACAACAATGCAGAACATTACTCGAGTTGACTGTGCATCCATGTTGCTTGCAGGTTGTGGAAAAGACGATGATGGAACTGCTGTGCAGGGTGGGTCAGCCCAGCAACTTCATGAAGGAAGAGGCGATCAAGTGAGCGAGAGAGCAGCTGACAATTTACAAAATTGGAAATTTTCATTTTAACTTTCCAACTTTTAGAATAAACCTTAACTTTACTATAGTTTCCAACTTAAACTATAGTAACATTAACATAGTTTTGAATGTTTCGACTTTTTATGTTCATAGTGGTTACAAGGAAGCAACCATCATCGCCACCATGGCAACAGGTGCATGCAAGAGGTGGTGGCAAACATCTCCCCTACCAAGTCCCTGCAGGTCCTCATCAACCACGGATCCGTGTACGTTGCTGCCTTACCTCCTTCTTCTTTCTTTCATTCTTTTTTCTCTCTTATTTTTCTATCATCATCTTTTCTTTTTTCTTCTTCTTCTTTTTCTTCTTCTTCTTCTTCTTCTTCTTCTTCTTCTACTTTTCCTTTTTCTTCTTCTTCTTCTTCTTCTTCTTCTTCTTCTTCTTCTTCTTCTTTTTTCTTCTTCTTCTTCTTCTTTTTTTTTCTTCTTCTTCTTCTTCTTCTTCTTCTTCTTCTTCTTCTCCTTCTTCTTCTTCTTCTTCTTCTTCTTCTTCTTCTTCTTCTTCTTCTTCTTCTTCTTCTTCTTCTTCTTCTTCTTCTTCATCTTCTTCTTCTTCTTCTTCTTTTTCTTCTTCTTCTTCTTCTTCTTCTTCTTCTTCTTCTTCTTCTTCTTCATCTTTTTCTTCTTCTTTTTCAAAGTCAGATATTTGATGGAAGTCTATAGAGCCTAATTAGCGTAGTTTCCAATAGCAATCTTTTTAAAGAGTCACATAAAAATCTATCTTGACCCTTCCGTATCTCCTTTCTTTTCTCCTACTCCTCTCTTCACCACCCTACTTCTTCTCCATCTCCTTCGTCACCACCTCATTTTTCTTCCATCCCCTCACCACTACCCCCATCTTTTCCTTATCCTCTCACTACCAATCCATCTCTCCTGCATTCCCTCATTGCCATTTCATCTCTCCTACTTCTTTCAACAGAAGCAAGAATGTGTCAATTAAGAACGTGTCATCACAGCTGATCTTGAGTTTATGCAGTCGGCTGGGAGCGCATGAGATCCTCTGCAGGTCTCCCAAGGACTTCACCGCCAAGATCCTCAACAAGACGGCTCAGTACTTGGTAGATGGCTCTCCCGAAGTGAGGTGGGTGGTTGAGAGAAGTGTTTAGGTGGGTGTTTGGGGTATGCTTGGTTAAAGAAGGTTTTCGAGGTGGGAGTGCTTGTGCAGGTGTCTGTGGAGGTGGTTGAAAACCAAAAAATCCACCGCCCCTTTTTGATTTTATCTCTACGCATGAGCCATCGGCACTCAACATAACAGAGCCAATGGCAGACGCATCCTGATCTTGCTGCGACCGCACCAGGAATTCGACAAAAGCTTGCGCTACCACGTGTCTCACGAGGTGATCACACGCAACATCGACCCAGTGCTGCGTAACATGCAGTCCAGGGTGAGTCGCTGTGGAGGAAGAAACAAATAAAAGAGTAAAAGGGAGAGGGGGGGAGGGAGGAAGAGAGAAAGAGAAGGATGGAGGGAGAGGGAAAGAAGGGGGGAAAATGGAAATAAAAAGAGAAAAAAAAACGTTATAATACCTTGCGAGACCAGCAGCCATGCAAGTGCCTGAACCACCACAGGGCGACATTGACAGTCTCACCTCCTTCTCAGCCCACCAGCGTTCCTCCCCCTACCGACACAACAGTGGCAAGCAAACCAGATACCACTCTGCAGGGAACCTCTAGTTTGTATTTTAAAATATTTGAAACTTTTACTTCAATTGCAACTTTTAAAAAATTTTCAACTTTGATTTTTTGATTAAAAATTCATTAAAAATTTTTTAATGAGACGATACTGAACACAGTTTTTAATATCAAAAGAAATACTCAGTCTTCCCTGCATCACTCCACCACCAATGCACCCATAATGCACCACCGAGGCACCACCACCACCAAAACAGCGCAGAGGGTGGTTCGAACTTCAACTTGAACAACAACAGCAACTCGGTGGCGTCGATGATGACGGCTACTCACCCTGCTCCCAAGGGTAAGAAAGCGCAACGCTTCACCAGGGTGGACGAGGACACGATGGAAAATATTGACAAGGTCTTGGGCGACCTCCGCTCCAGCGACTACCGCCTCCGCTGGGCAGGCCTAGACCTTCTCAGCCAGCTGGTCCTCTCACACAACAAGACATCTTCTGTCGCCGTGCACATAAACAAGGTTGCTTGGGGACTTTCATTTTGTTTTTTTTATTATAAGTTTTATTCTTCTCTATTCTCATTTTTCGAACAAGCTTGTGGACAATTTTTTTTCCGTTTTATACAATAATCTTTCCTTTTTGTGTTTTTATATTTTTTTAAACTTTTGTTGAGAAGTACTTGTAATGAGTCCAGATTTTCATAGTTCAATTATCTTAAGTGGATTTTCTCGACCCAACCTTTTTTTCAACCATTTCAAAACGTCACCACAACGCACCACTCGAAGGTTTTCGACAACTTGGTTCCTTGTTTGAAGGACCGTAACTTCAAAGTCAAAATCCATGCTCTTGAAACTCTCAACAACCTTCTGACGCCTCTGTCTCCCCACTTGAACAACGTCATCAACATGACCGTGGCAGCCATCACCACCAACCTCGCCTCCAGCAACAAGGAGGTGCATGCCAATGCTGTTGCAGTCTTGGACACTTGTGCCAAAGTGCTAGGTGACCCGGTGTGGTGTGTTGTGGTGTGGTGTGGTGTGGTTTGGCGTGTTGTAGTTTGGTTTGGTGTGGTATGGGGTGGGGTGGTGTGGTGTGGTGTAGTGTGGTGTAGTGTGGTGTGGTGTGGTGTGGTGTGGTGGGATGTGGTGTGGTTTAGTGTGGTGTGGTGGGATGTGGTGTGGTCTAGTGTGGTGTGGTGTGGTGTGGGGTGGTGTAGTGTAGTGTGGTGTAGTGTGGTGTAGTGTGGTGTAGTGTGGTGGGGTGTGGTGTGGTGTGGTGGGGTTTGGTGTGGTGTGGTGTGGTGTGGTGAGGTGTGGTGTGGTATGGTGTGATGTAGTGTGATGTGGTGTGGAAACGAAATTCTAAAAGATGGAAAAAAAGTTTAAAAAGTCAAGTCTTTATCATCACAGATCCAGGAGTTTTACTGTCATCCATGGTCACATCCACCATCAATGCCAATGTAAGATACAAGGTCGAAATGATAGAGAGAGTTTCAGGTGACCATATGTTAATCTTTCTTTGTGTTGTTTCATCAGTTTTTGATTCTACATCTTCTAAGCATTCACTAGCACACAAATGTCCACTTGCTGCCTCACAGACCTGGTGAGTCAACTCCCTCCACAGCGACACAAAATCATCTCCTTGCTGGTGCTGCCTCTGCTCTGGCAACTCCTGCCCTCTTGTGCTAACAACTCTGGAGTCTCCTCTCCCCTTTACAAGTCAACCTGCCGCCTGGCGAATGAAATAAAACTCATCTTGGCCGATGGCTTGATGGACGCAGCCTGCATAAATTCTAAAGTGACCCTTTCGATGAGGGAGTCTTTAGCTCTGATGCTGAGTCTATGAAGCGTAGTGAGGCGTGGGCGGAGGTTGTTGGAAGTGGAAGGTGAGCAAAGACGGGATTAACAAGTCTCTTCAAACCGGTTCCAAAGTATCTATGTGATTTCAACTAGTTCCTTGAGCACCGTAATGTTTAAAATTTCCTCAGCCTTGTATAATCCATCATACTGCACATTTTAACTTTCCATAGCGGTTGTATTACGTGAGAGTTTGTTAGGACTTTTAGTCACCAAGACGATACTTGAGGCTCCTTGAAGGTTTCATTACTTTGTGTACAAAGGATTCCAATAACACTGAGCATAGTATTAAAGCAGTTTTGTGGGACTTTCATGGTCCGGGTAACTCTTCCGTCGTTTTATTTTCACTTCTTTTCTTCGAATATTTCTTTCTAAAGTTTACAGAAATGGAAATCAAATCACAAACGAATATTCTCAATGGCATCTTCTTTAGGGCAATACTGAAAAGGGTGTTTAAAAGGGAGTTGAGCATAGCGCTGTGCTTTCTACTCCTATAACAACCAAGCGGCTTACCAGAAGTCCCATGCATCAGCGTATTTCCTTCATCAACGCCCACTTAATCCCTTCAGTCAGATTCTTTTTTTGATTTTGTTGTTGTTATGATTTTTTCTCAATATGACCTTTTTGAGTTGGGCTTTTACGTTTGGCTGTTGACGATTATGGCACCCTTCCAAAACTGTTGCCTGCAACTGTTCGTGCAACTCTTGCATAACTTTGTTCATTTTATTTATTTCAATTGCACTAAAGTTATATTTTTTTTACCTCTGTTGCTTTTTAAAGAGACCTTTACTGATTGATAGTTTGACGCAATTTGCAAAATATATTTATCTACATTCCTCCTTCAAGACGTATTTATAATATTATATGTTTAAAGCTATTTTAAAGTTTTTGGTGGAAGTATTAGGAGCTTTGAATTTTGCTTTTTGGTTGAAAACATCGGTATATTATTCTACGCTTTATTCAAATTCATTTATCTTCACAATCCTTTCCTTTTATCTTTCTGTTATTAAGTCTCAAAATTAGTTAATAAGGAATCAATAGTTAATTTAATTAAATAATTGATGATTTATTGAAGCTGACATTTGTTGACTAGTTTGTCTTGTTTTGACGATTTGAATTAATAAACAATCTTTCGTTCCATTAGCATTCAAAACTAGCAACTTCAAACACAACGACCAGTAGTGTAGAGTGATGTTGTCCCATCAAAGTTTCGCGACCAATTTCTACACCAAAATCAATTTTTTTCTGGTTTTGGAAGCTTTGATGTTGATGTCATGATGTTGGTGTTGATGTCGTGATGTTGATGTCATGATGTTGGTGTCATGATGTTGGTGTCAGGATGTTGGTGTTGATGTCATGATGTTGGTGTTGATGTTGATGTTGATGCTGATGTTTGATGTCTAAATGTTGAAATCATCAGACATCAGACTTCCCGCACCTAACGTGGATGCACCACTTCAATGACTCGATGGAGCCAAACCGGGGAACAAACCATCCTTTTTCCCTTATCAGTCGCTGGAAAAACATCCAAACTCACATTTTAAATAATTTTTAGGTAGAAATTATAAAAAGACAGGTTTTCAAAATTTAAAAATAAGTTTGAATCAATTTTCTCTAGGAGAAATTTCTAAAATAAACTACTAGACCTTCCTAATAGGTTGTTACTAGATGATTTAGAGATATGAATAAGCTGGCCGAATAAATAATCCAATTAAATGAATAATACCAGTGAATAAATGATTGGTTGGACCATTTTTCAGGCCGTTTAAGGAAGTATGGCGTCTAAATCGTAAGGCTTCTTGATCGTTTGCGCTCAAAATTGATGGCGACCTGACGGCTGTGTGGTGATTTAAGAGTCCTAATCCCACTCGCCGAGTGCTGTGAGCGCCTCGAATTGTTTGCTGAAGTGCGAATTGAGAAAGATTCTTTGTGTGTTTGCTTATGCTTGGCTGGAGCTTTTCAATACTTTAAAATTAATAACGCAATATTTTGAAAAAGCATTTGATATTTTGACATAATGTCAACGGTTTTTCGATTTTTTTCCAAATAAGAAACTGCTATTTTGAGCTTTTGGCAATATGATATAGCTAATCGGTGCTGACATCTTGGAAATAATGCAAGTTAAATAGGTGGATTCTCTTTGAAAAGCAAGAGGCATGGTTGGTAATTATGCTTGCAACTTAATGGCAACGTATGAAGAATTATTCGAACAAATAGACCTTGTAATCTTTTCGACTGTTTGCTTAATGTCAGGGATTGTGGATACATCTAGAACTGACACAAAATCTTTCGAAGAAACCATGGCTGCAGTGAATGAAGGTGAATAATGCCAATGCGTTGAAGGAGATTTGAAGGTACTTCGCCGGCACCAAGAAGCAGGAAACGCCAAGAAGGATTTTTTAAATATCATAAAAGTTATAAAAATATGGTAAGAAATGAAAAAAAGAGAACGAAGAATGGAGAAGTGTGAATGAAGCCATCGGCGGATGCTTTGAAGAGTGCAAGACAGACTTTGTACATCACCTATATATTTCAGTGGCTTTTATGTCATTTAAAATAAACTATATATTCTTTTCTATAGGAGTTTTATATGCATAAGCTCTTCATACATCCTCCGTACATGCCTCCTCAACGACTTATTCGAAATTGCTAGAAGCACGATATTTGAAGGTGTCATTTCAAAGTGCCAAGAAGACCCCAAAAGACTTCTAGACGAGAGTGGCTTCGAAGAATTTAATTTATTAATTGGCTAATACTGTAATTGCTTGGTTAAATCTTTGGTCTTTTTTTTATTTTTGTCGCTAAAACGTACTGTGAAACCATTCTGAACTAGTCAAGTGGAAAATATGAAATTTATAATTTCGGAATAAAAAATCCAAGTAAGATGCAGTCTGTCGTGAAGGAAACTAGAAAACAAAAATAGTAAAGTATTGAGTTTGTATGAGCAGAACAAAAGGAAGGAACATGAGCAGAGACGCAACTATAAAACTTTTCAAATCCGTCGCAAAGCTCATTTGAACATCGATAAAAAGGAAACGCGAAGCTTTGAAAGAGCCTATAAGTGGACAAAAGATTAATTGATTCCAGAACTTGCCGACAAGCAAGCATTTCGGCAAATATGCATATGGTATCAGTGCTATGAATCTTTGTGTCTTCGTTGCTGTGTATGAAATATGCCATGAATTTATGGAAAATATCTCGCGTAGTGACAATTTCTTACTTATATGGATCGTAATTTGTGCGAAAGCGTCAAATGAGATAGTTTTCTGCAGACTTTGATGTGCCTGGTGGTGGTGTTGATGGTGGAGGGGATAATGATGGTGGTGATGGCGATGATGATGGTGGTGATGGCGATGATGATGGTGGTGATGGCGATGATGATGGTGGTGATGGCGATGATGATGGTGGTGATGGCGATGATGATGGTGGTGATGGCGATGATGATGATGGTGGTGGTGATGGCGATGGTGATGGTGGTAATGATGGCTGTAATGGTTGTTGCGAAAGCCTCAAAAGTGTAAGAAGCAATACAAGAAACACGATGACGATGACGATGATGATGACGATGATGATGACGATGATGATGACGATGATGATGACGATGATGATGACGATGATGATGACGATGATGATGACGATGATGATGACGATGATGATGACGATGATGATGACGATGATGATGACGATGATGATGACGATGATGATGACGATGATGATGACGATGATGATGACGATGATGATGACGATGATGATGACGATGATGACGATGATGACAATGATGACGATGACGATGACGATGACGATGATGATGACAATGATGATGACGGTGATGATGACGATGATGATGATGAGAAGGAAGAGGGAGAGGTGAAGAAAGAGAAGAAGCAGAAAAAGAAGGAAGAGGAAGAAGACGAGAAGGAAAAGGAAAAAGATGAAGAAAACGAGAAGGAGAAGGATAAAGATGAAGAAGAAGAGAAAACGTCTCCTTGCGGTCTTCGCGGCTTCTTTGTGCGGCGGCAGTGTTCCTAATGGCGCCTCTTTGTTGTTTCTTCTTTGTATCTTGACGAAATCTTGCTGAAAATGCATCGACAATTTAATAAAATACTTTTTATTCATGCGTAAAGATTTTAGTTTTGAAAGAACAAACACAAATTTCAATATAATGATTGTCCCCTTTTTAATAAGCCTCACGCTCAAATGGATATCAATGAACACTAATCCCGCCGAAAAGTCGTAAAAAATAATTTCCATTTTAAATACCAGCAAAATCTAAAAATAATTCTCACTCCAAATACCACCAAAATCTAAAACGCATGTAGTCGACCGGCGTATTTAACGGTCAAATACAAAGTAAAAAAATATTTTCAAGAAGAACAACCTCAAAGCAAACTAAACATTTCTCTGGAGATTTACAAAACTACATTATGAAAGAATGCTTTATTCTTCCCCAATAAACCATCCCTAATAACATTTGTGTTTTTGTTACCCATGAAATCAAACAACTTCCAAATTTATTTTTTCTTGAATAGTTTTTCTTCTAAATTTAGTGAGTTTTCTTTATTTCAAAAGGCAAGTTACGCTTTTTGAACGACAAATGTTGGCCTATTTAAAGTCGTACAAACACTTGACGACCTTTTCGGGCCGCCACTCACGATCGCCTTCTCAACGTTCCCTCACAAGCCTCCCCTTGCAAACTCTCTCACAGGCATCTCCTTGCAAACGTCCCTTGCAAACCCATGCATCATAATTATTAACTCGTGCAGCTTCGAGCACATGGCTGGTCTTTATGGAAGGTGGCCAGTTGCTTGTACTTCATGCCGCCTGGCAAGGAGGCCGCGGACACTTTAAAATTTGCCACGGAGCTGTTGGCGACACGAGTTGCTATGCACACCACCGCTGTTCGCACCTGCCAATCAAACAGCGAATTATTTTAAACGCCGGAATATATAAAGGCATTCACACCTTCAGCAGTATTGTTTCATTGTTGATTTCGAGTCATTTATCATCCCTGCAACCACTCTGCATCTCATTACCCCTGTCATTTCCAACTCCAACAACTGAAGTAACTTGACTTAAAAATTATAATTTGGTTCGCTAAGTCCTTTCAAACACCCGTTCCATGTCCACTTTCGAAACTAAAAAAAATTTAAGATTCGAAATTTCAAAAAAATTACTTTTCGTCCCAATGAAACGACAAGAGTAATAAGTGATTATGCTAAAAGGGGGACAGCAAAGACCGAATACGAAATTTCATTGGAAGTGCATACACCGAGTTTATTCTAAGGATAAAATGATTAGAGCTTCTTCAGATGGTGTTCAGTTACCTCTGATCATTCTTCATTTCAAAAATTCTTGACATGAAAATATTTTCACATTATAATGTGGGTGTGTTAAGACAGCCGTAATTCAGAATGTCTGGGACTATTTTCAAAAAGGTTCACAAGTGAAAGGGTTGAAAGTAGGAGAATATCGATCTCTGACTATCAATTCCAAAAAGCGTCAAATTCTTTAGGAGGATGGCAAAAAAAGGTTATAGAAAATGAAGAAAAAAGAGCTGTCGAAGGAAACCGATAAATGATCATGAACTGTTGTGATTCAGACGAAGGAAGAAATAAAAAATAATACAACATTATTTAGTATCATCAAAAACGTTATTCACGAAGAGCAGATTCATGCAAGAAGAATTCTAGTGAATATATAGAGAGAGGATGAGGGGCATGACAGACAAGTGTGGAAGGTCTCAGAAAATAATCAATTTTGTGAATATAGGGACAAAACTAAATAATAATAAGAAGAAGAAGAAGAAGAAGAAGAAGAAGAAAAAGAAGAAGAAGAAGAAGAAGAAGAAGAAGAAGAAGAAGAAGAAGAAGAAGAAGAAGAAGAAGAAGAAGAAGAAGAAGAAGAGGAAGAAGAAGAAGAAGAAGAAGAAGAAGAAGAAGAAGAAGAAGAAGAAGAAGAAGAAGAAGAAGAAGAAGAAAAAGAAGAAGAAGAAGAAGAAGAAGAAGAAGAAGAAGAAGAAGAAGAAGAAGAAGAAAAAGAAGAAGAAAAAGAAGAAAAAAAAAAAAAGAAGAAAAAAAAAAGAAGAAGATGATGATGGAAAGAAAGAAAAAGAAGAAAAAGCAGACGAAAAAAAAAGAAATAAACGAAGTTATTTTCAAAATAATGGGTGTGTGTTTGTATGCTTACAAATAGGGACTGTACCTATGTGTTGGGCATCATAAATCGACAATCTTTTAAGCTTTCACGCTATTTATACACCCAGAAGAATGCTCGTGCTCATCAGGTCAGCAGTACATCAATTATATTAACCTATGCTACTCTTAATTCATTTCCAAAGAAGCGAATAAAAATGTATTATTTATTCAAGATAAATAAATAAGTATTACTTAGTGTTTGCTACCAACCACTCATCAAACAAGGCGGCTAACACGACTTCTCGACGATCTTATGTACTGTCCCGTGTACTGAGTTCATGGACTGTCCCGTGCACTGAGTACCATGTACTGAGTTCGACATTGGTCATGCTACGCAGCAACGGCATTGCACAAGCAAGGTGCGAGGGAGGGGAGAAAGATGAGGTATGATGATCCGGAACAAGGGAGCGATGTTCGAGTGATGAAGTGTCTCAAGCTGCCTCCCCTTCCACATTCACTGCCTCACACGCCGCCGTAACAAGTGGAACAAGCTTTATAAGCGCTTTTCATTATCGGGGACAAGCGCAGGCAGCGATTTGGAGAATTTTCGTGTTCGTCACGTTTTACGATCTTGTTTTTCATTGATGACTGAACGATATACAGACGCTCGAACAAGACGCACCCTTCCAAGCACCTTCTCTCTCCTGCTCTTTTATGTGCTTCCTTCGCCACCTTTCAACTTCCCTCCGCTTCTCTTTCCAGCTTGATTTTGGTATGAATGAAAGCTATGGATCTTATGAAATAATTTTTTAAATGAATATTTTTATAAAAGGATTTTCTTTTGAATGCGTATTGAGTACAACTTTGATTATTTAAATAACTTTCTGATCAATAGAACGCAAAAAGCTTCGACATCCGGCGCTGTGAAGACTTCGATTGGAGTTCGTAAGTGCAAAGCAGACGTACTCTAACACTTCAAATGCTTATTTCGAAATGCATCTTCATTCGAACACTCGGACCTTTGACCACCCACAACTCGCTCAATAGAGGATTAAATCCATGTCAAATCATGCACTGGACCTATTTTTCGACTTTTTTACATGAATTTCGATGATTATTGAACAAATACTGTTAAAGTATCACTTTCTGTTTATTCACCATTTCGTTTTAAAGCGTTTTTGAATTATTTTTAATCCATACAGTCACTCAAATATTCAGAAGGGCGCCTGAAATATTTGCTCTATTGCAATTGAATTATTTGTGGAGTCTTTCCATGCCGAAGCCACAGAAGCCGTGGCGTGGAGGTCATTAATATTCATTCGAGGCCACCTGATCAATGCTGACAGCTGGTATTTACCACCACGCGTTATGCCTCTTTGCAACTACACGCCATCATTCACGAGTCCTTTAATTGATATTTATCTCGCAAGGCGAAGTATGAATCTGATCTTGGCGATAAATAATCTTTTAAGAAGGTACTTTTCATCTGTTTTTTAAAGATGATGTTGGAAGGGATGAAAATAGGGGTTAAAGGGATGC
>OX387247.1:9653862-9663862 GCA_947562095.1 Branchellion lobata
CGACTTTTGAAACTTTATTTCTTATAAATAGACTAAATTGAATTCAATGAAAGTTGCAGACGATTGACTTATACACTCCTTTATAAACAAGACCAAGTGCCAACTGCCTGTTCCATGATTTCTTACGGCTGTGTGACGACAGAATTCGTAGCAGGTAAATAGTTGACTCGAGTTGCACTAGGATGACCTTTGAAGATGATCTGGAATAGGCGCATAGAATGGTGGGAAGATTATAGTAAAAAAAATTCAATTTTTGAAACAAACTCTTATTTTTAATGTGAAGCAATCCATTGAATGAAATTTGAATGAAAGTTGAAGGTTTAAAATATTTATTGTTTAAAGAAAGTTATAAGTGACAAAATGGACAAATTGCAAAAAATATTTAAAACTCAAGGTTAGATTGGCGATGATAATGATGATTGAGGCAGTCGACAAGTCGTGTTGCGTTTCCATGGAGTGCTTCAGAATTTTGAAAATTTTCTTTTATGAAATTAATTTTTTTATTTGTTTCCATTTTAAGCAAAAATATTGTCACGAGGAATTTTTCAGCGACGTCTCATCTTGATGTTTTTGAAGTTGTTGACTGTATTGGAAGATTTTAAAAACTAGGGTGGTGCACACTCGGATTAGATTAAAGATGACCTCTTTCATGTTTGGTCAAAATCCACTCTTCATCAGTGGAGAACAAATATTTGAAATATTTGAAAATAATTGAAATTATTTTCATCTTCACTTTTAAATCAAGTGATTATTCAAAGAAACGAACTAGGCGTTCAAATCGATCTTTCATTGGCTGGTTGCATCGATTTTTAGTTTTTTTCAAAACTAATTCATTTCGAATACAAGAGTCAGAAAGATGTAGGTGCTCACAAAGAGGGCAGACAAGGTGAAGGTTGTTCGGCCTAAGACTGTGTAATAATCGTTACGTAGTAACCGTAACTATCTGTCATTACTATTTTTCTAATTACTATGTTTTTCTTTGTATTATTTACCATAATCGCTATAGGTTACTTCCAGAGTTTTCCGATGGTTTATAGGCCCAAAAAACTACTTCTATAAAACTGATCTTCATTATTTATTGCGAAAACTTTTCCGTATGAGGTAACTGAATACATGTTAAAAATATATTTGAAATACGGCACATTGTTCGGTGGTGTGGATTGTGCCGGTGTGACTGCTTAGCTATGCAGGCCAAGGAGGCATCGGTGTTTGTTATAATGGAGTCATTTGTTCCAGAGGCATCCTTAATTCCTCTTCGAATATTTTTTCGCGCTTTTTGCTTCTTCAAAGAATCCTAATCGAGTAATTATACACCTCATTAATTACCTCCTTCTTCAGATTTTATCATTTAAACGTGCGAATATTTAATCGTCTTCCCAACCTCGTTGACCCGCAAGCGACACAACCCTCCTCTCCACTATATCCCACTCTCTCATTGTTTAAGCTATCGTGGTACTGAGGAATTCGTATGTGACGATTTGTTTTTGTAGTAGTTATCGAGATTATTTTTTGTCATTAAAGTTGTCGAAGTTTTTTTTTTTTTTTAAATTATTTTATTGTTGGGAAATTAGCCTTTCCATTAACATTTTTTCCGCATCATCATCATCATCATCATCATCATCATCATCATCATCATCATCATCATCATCATCATCATCATCATCATCATCATCATCATCATCATCATCATCATCATCATCATCATCATCATCATCATCATCATCATCATCATCATCATCATCATCATCATCATCATCATCATCATCATCATCATCATCATCATCATCATCATCATCATCATCATCATCATCATCATCATCATCATCATCATCATCATCATCATCATCATCATCATCATCATCATCATCATCATCATCATCATCATCATCATCATCATCATCATCATCATCATCATCATCATCATCATCATCATCATCATCATCATCATCATCATCATCATCATCATCATCATCATCATCATCATCATCATCATCATCATCATCATCATCATCATCATCATCATCATCATCATCATCATCATCATCATCATCATCATCATCATCATCATCATCATCATCATCATCATCATCATCATCATCATCATCATCATCATCATCATCATCATCATCATCATCATCATCATCATCATCATCATCATCATCATCATCATCATCATCATCATCATCATCATCATCATCATCATCATCATCATCATCATCATCATCATCATCATCATCATCATCATCATCATCATCATCATCATCATCATCATCATCATCATCATCATCATCATCATCATCATCATCATCATCATCATCATCATCATCATCATCATCATCATCATCATCATCATCATCATCATCATCATCATCATCATCATCATCATCATCATCATCATCATCATCATCATCATCATCATCATCATCATCATCATCATCATCATCATCATCATCATCATCATCATCATCATCATCATCATCATCATCATCATCATCATCATCATCATCATCATCATCATCATCATCATCATCATCATCATCATCATCATCATCATCATCATCATCATCATCATCATCATCATCATCATCATCATCATCATCATCATCATCATCATCATCATCATCATCATCATCATCATCATCATCATCATCATCATCATCATCATCATCATCATCATCATCATCATCATCATCATCATCATCATCATCATCATCATCATCATCATCATCATCATCATCATCATCATCATCATCATCATCATCATCATCATCATCATCATCATCATCATCATCATCATCATCATCATCATCATCATCATCATCATCATCATCATCATCATCATCATCATCATCATCATCATCATCATCATCATCATCATCATCATCATCATCATCATCATCATCATCATCATCATCATCATCATCATCATCATCATCATCATCATCATCATCATCATCATCACCACCTCCACCCCCACTTCCATCACCACCATCACCATCATCACTATCATCTACATCACACCCTTCACAAGAGCGTCATTATGTATCAATCTTCTCTATCTACGCAACACCATAGACCTTCTGCTTCTTTTTTTTCTTTTTTTTTCTTTTTTCTCCATTTATTATTCTTATTTTTTTTCAAATCTTCCAATGTATATACTTGTTTCAGAAACATAAAACATTATTGATACACAATTGATAAAGCATTGATAAAGTATTGATAAAGAATTAGAGAATTTGACGAATAGTGGAAGATCTGTTACAGAAACAAGATATTCATTTGCAGGCAAGTCCCTTTGTTCTCTGTTGCTTCCTCCCGCACCTCCCGCCACCATCCACATTGCAGTCGATGCTTCTTTGCACCTTGCATCTTCTTTGTTCTCGACGTTGAGCTTGCTCGAGCATCCAAGAGACCTTGAAACTTTTCTCACGCAACCTTTCAAAAGATCCCTTCGACCACAATTTTTCTATTTCTTTGTTTTGGAAGCTCGCCCAATTAGAAGCGCATTGAGTGAAAAGTCAAAAGGCATATGGTCTCAACTGCCTTCTTCAGTGGCGCTTGCTGACGCTTCGTGCGGCCCCCTTGACAGACGACAAACCACGTGACAAACGACCTGTTGAAGCGCATTTAAATTGAATAATTTCAACAATTCCAAGCAGCTTGAATTCTTTCCATTTACTCGCTTCACAAAACCTAGTTGTCTCCTTTCCCTCAACTGTTCCCCATCCACATATACCCGTCTAATCACTCTAAACCTTTGAATCACATCATTCAATAAATTATTTTCGAACTAGTCACTTACTTTTTTCTAAATGTTTGGACGTTCAAACGCATAGACATCCCTCATAAATGATTCTTTTATAATTCAGTTTTTTGTCATTTCAATTATTAAGCAGGGCACGGCAACTGCAACTCTTCAAACAGTCTGTTTGTTTGGCACTTGCAACGAGAACTCGTTAAAGCGACAATTCATCTTTGTTTCCGCTTAAATTAGGCGCTTAACATGTAAATGTCTTCAAACTCGTGATATCTGTGACGATGTTCGAAAGTTTATAAAAGACACCTTCCACCAAGTCATGCCTGAAGAAGCTGCTTTGTGGCTGTGCAGCAGGCGTGACAAGATCGAAGGGGAGTGTGGAGGTAACGTGTTCATCTTAGGAGGAATAAGGGAAGAATACAACGCTGAAACAAAAGAATTATGAAGGAGTTTCCAAGAAGCAACACTTGGTGTGACTTCCTTGTGTTGCCCATCAACCACTCTACCACAGCTGCCTTGTAGTGTATTGTTATGTGTTGTATTGTATCGTCATACTTCGCGTTGTGATGTGTTGGATTGTCATGTGTTGTATTGTGTTGTGTTGTGTTTTGTTGTGTTGTGTTGTCATGTGTTGTATTTTTTTGTTTTGTGTTCTGTTGTGTCGCGTTGTGATGTGTTGTGTTGTCATGTGTTGTGTTGTGTTGTGTTGTTATGTGTTTTGTTGTGTTGTGTTTTGTTGTGCTGTTGTGTCTTCACTAGTGTTGTTTTTTGCCTTATTATACTTTATTTCTTCTATCATTGAGCTATGTTGTATTTTGTTCTATTGCGTTGTATAGAAGTTCTCTTTATGTAGTATCGCATTGTATTGGTCATTGTAAGTGGCCTCGAAACTCTACGGGGTTAGAACCGCTATAATAATATTCGTGTTTGTATTGTATTGTATTGTATTGTTTTTTTCTCATTATGTGGTATCGCATTTTATTGTGTTGTATTTCCATTATAAATTGCAGTGTTTTTATTTTATTGAAATTAAACGTTGTTTGTCGCATCTTTGTGTTTTGTAATGTTTTCACTTGTATGTACCACGATGCGTAGAGAAGGAAGAAATGTTTCGTTTCGAGTTTATAATTCAGGAGGGGTCTAGAGAAGTGGTTGCAAAGATGGATGTTGAGGCCCGCTCCACGCGTCTCTGTGCGCACCTTCGAGGGTGTCTAATCGTCACCTTCGTGTTCATTCATATAAGTTTTTGTGTGTGTCTTTGTGCGGTTGTTTGCGTATGTCTCTGTGTCTTTGTGTGTCTTTGTCTTATTTCGCAGATGTATCTGTGTCTGTATGGTTGTCTGCATATGTCATTATTTTTGTGTATTTGTCTGCATAGGCTCCTGTCTTTGTTCTAGTCTTTTTGTATGTCGATTTTTGTTTGAATTTGTGGTTTTTCAATGTTTTTGTTTAAGTTTAAATGTATCTTTTGTTATACATGAAAGTTATTAAAAAATAATATAAAGAAAAAACCTATTTCACTATAATTTTAAAAAATAATAAATTCTATATATAAATAAATCTGCAAAAACAATTTTCGGCTCTGGTAAATTTTAATAAAAAGATATTCTTGCAATTGTTCCATAAGCTTTCTGTCAAAAGACTGGTCTTCTGTATCACAGTCCATTTGAACACATTCCGTCATCAAAGATCAGCCTTAATTTCTGAAACAATTATTACACAAAAGTTTATTAAAGCTGAAAATATCTTTTCGAAAATTATTAGAAAAAAGATTTATTAGAAAAAACATTTTCAAGGCTTTATATTGTTTATAAGTGAGACTCATAAAAAGTCAGTGGTGAAATGAAAGAAGAAAAGGGTGAGTGGTTTAGGGAGGGTAGAGGTGAAATGAATAGAGGCGAAATGACAAGATCAAATGGACGAGAGGCCAAGAGACGAAAAGCATGCATAAAACATAAGGATTTAAAAGCAACCAATATTGCGAATTCATTACTGTGACGAGCCCACAAGAAAGCTGAATAATATTCATAAATTTTTAAGAATTAAGCAATTTATAAAATTATTTTTTCCGTTTCATCCTGCTCTCGAAATAGTGACGAACTCTTTAAAGCAGGAATGACGAGTTGATTTTTTCAAAGTTAATTTTCACTACCTCATGCAGACATCAACTATTTTCTGACTGCAACTCAACCACTCAAATAACTCATTTGACACAAGCATCGCTTCCATAGATATCTTAGCATATCTTCCTTAACCTTATATCACTTTGATATAGGATTCAATGTTAACTTAAATAAAACGAAGTACCTTCATAAGCTTTGCCTAGCTCAGAGAAGCAGTTGAATGTATGAAATTCGAAAAGTTAAAGATGATTAACTTTTTGAAACAAGTGACCAAAATTATAGAAAAAGTCTTATAGTTAATAATTTGAAATATGACCGCTACTTTATTAGAATGGCTTTAAAAATTCAAATAAATTCGCATATGCACACACACACACACACACACACACACACACACACACACACACACACACACACACACACACACACACACACACACACACACACACACACACACACACACACACACACACACACACACACACACACACACACACACACACACACACACACACACACACACACACACACACGCACACACACACACACACACACACACACACACACACACACACACACACACACACACACACACACACACACACACACACACACCCACACACACACACACACACACACACACACACACACACACACACACACACACACACACACACACACACACACACACACACACACACACACACACACACACGCACACACCCGAATGCGCGTCTCCGTTGAAATTCTAAACATACAAGCGTCTTAAAGTCGCTTTGTGTTAAAATTGACATTGCATACCTTATGTTTAAATGAAAAAAAAATCTTCTTTCTGCAACTTTTTTTATTCAAATCTCCATGAAGTGCAGGTTGCATGGGCTGTGATTGAATGACATCACTGGTTCTCACTTGGTACCTTTATTCTCTGCTTGATGATCCTATCCAGGTGACCACGTCCTCCTTCTGATCTAGTGTTAAATCGTTTTTTTTATTTTTCTCCATAATTTCAATTTTGTTGTATACCTCGTTATTGTTTTTTGTTTGTTATTCACTTGCCTTTAGAGTATTTTCGCTTTATAAATATAATTTTTATCTATTTTTCATCTCAAATTTTTTTTTTCATTTAGTTTTTTTGTTTTTTTTATTTTCAATCCTTTGTCATGTTTTTCAACCTTCTTTTTCTTATTCACCTTATTCAAGCTCACGTGAGACGCGAGCTTGAACGGAAGCGAAGGGCAGAAAAGGGAGTGAATAATGAAGACTGCAACAGAATCGAGAATTCGTTATCGTAATGTGGACTGATAAGCGAATTTAGAATTGTAGTTCGAATTGAATTTTAAAGTGGCGTAGTATAACTTTTGCCTTTTTCAATTTTCCATTTCAACTTTTCAGCACTAGAACTTCAATTTGAATTGACATAAGTGTTGAAAAAATATAACTTTTATATTTTTAGTTATTTTTAATTTTAAAAAGATTCCTTTAAACAATAAATGTACCAGAATGTTTCATTTTTTTTATCACACCAGCATAAAACTAGACCAGTTTTTAAAATGACCTATTCTTACACCAACCCTAATCTTTCACACAACATTGCACCATACCAACTTCTATTAAACCACACTTCACCACATGGCACCAAAAAAACAAACAACCCTTCATCACTCTGAGCCACAAACATCAGCTTATTTTAGATACCAAATTGCTAAGGCCTCAAACTTACCCCCGCTACGACACATCACTTCCCACCATTCCAGACTACAGCTTATGGGCTGAACCATTCAAATGTAAAAATTTAACAAGACAACGTCTTACCCTTAACAACTCAGACAAACTCACACCCTACCAAATAGAACCTCTACACCAAAACACACAGCACAACAGCCCATAACGCCACAGCTCATGGTACCAACAAAAATCACACGAAAACACACAACAACACACAACAAAACACAAAAACACACAACAAAACACAAAATCACACAACAAACACAAAAGCACAAAAATGCACAAAATCAAACACCGTATTAATAAAACACCGCACTATAATACACAGCACAACACTGAAAACCACACAATATTAAACAAACGGCTCACAGCTTCACAACATCACACAACACTACAACAAAACAAAACACAAAAATACAACAAACCACACAACAACACACATAATCACACAAGCACACACAACACTATACCAGCCTACTGCACAGCAAATAAAGTGCCTGTCCAATTGCTTCATCAAAGAGCATTACATAGTATGTCATCTCCTTCATGCCTGTGAATGTGTGTACGTGCGCATAAATCTATAATGCCTGCTTGGTATTTATGGATGTGTTTTTGAAGATGTATGTTTTTGGATGTGTGTTTGTAGATGTGTGTTTGTGGATGTGTGTTTGTGGATGTGTGTTTGTAGATGTGTGTTTGTGGATGTGTGTTTGTGGATGTGTGTTTGTGGATATGTGTTTGTGGATATGTGTTTGTGGATGTGTGTTTATGGATGTGTGTTTGTAGATGTGTTCTTTTGGATGTGTGTTTATGGATGTGTGTTTGTGGATGTGTGTTTGTAGACGTGTGTTTGTGGATGTGTGTTTGTGAATGTGTGTTTGTGATGAGGTAATGCAGAGACTGTGCACACTCGAGATCAGTGCTTATGAGTGAAGAACACATGAAAGGAAAGGAGCTGTGTTGTGTGTTGTGGATGGGGTGGTTGGTGTGGCTGGTGTGATGGGATTAGTGTAGCGCTGTGTGGTTGGTGTGGTATAGCTGATGGGGTTTGGATGGCATAGCGTTATGTGGTGTGATGTTGTGTGGAGTGGTGTTATGTAGTTTTTGGGTTTTGTTAGTTTTTGTGGTATGGTAAGCGTGCCCAAACTTGTTTTATTATGTCATTGTGTCTTATATTGTGGAGTAGTATAAAAATTCAGTGTGACACGGTGAACAGTAGTGTGGAGAAGTGCTTTGTAAAGAAGCAAATATCGTGAAAAAGTTGAGTTTTTGTCTATAAAATTAACTATAAACTACATTAACTGAAAGGCATTGATTGAATTGAGTATCAAATTGAAACGAAAAGGTTCCGTGAAACTGATTGAACCGAAGGATGGCAAGGAAATGAGGATTTCAAAGAGGAGGAAATGAAGTGACAGCCAAAAAGTCTGCACGGTTGTTCGTTGTGCGGGAGAAGCATCCTTGAATTCGCTTATGTCTTTTTGTGTAGTTTGAACCATTTTTGCCTTCAATTCTCACCATGAGGATTCGGAACCGATTCAAACTTCATTATGATTTTGCATGATTGTAAGCTCCAATTGTGGTGTGAGAGTAGTGGCGTAATGCGATGAAGAGAGTTTTTCATTAGTTTAGTTGCCTTCAAATTTGTTGAACAATCTGTTCACTTTTTTTTTAATTTTTTTGAAATAAGTGGAAGAGGTGCCTTTGTTTTTTTTTATCTGCGCATTTTGAAAACTCAATGCGGCCACTTTAGTCAAATAAATACAAATGATGTTGCGTTTTTGTGCAGTGTTCAGTTGCTTTTGTCAATACGCATTAGAGCCTTTGTGCTCTGTCGCTCTGGTCTGGGTCGAAACTTTGAACACTTTTTCACTCTTCAAGACTCCAACTCACCTCAAAAACTTTTTCAACACCGTTTAATGATCACCTTAATACACATTGAGTCTACAAAAGCGGGCATTTCGACTGGTGGTGGAGGAGGGTTTAAGAGGAGGAGGGCTTAATAGGGGGAGTGTTTGAGTGGGAGGTGGTTTCATGAGGCTTCGTGTTGCATGAGACCTTGAGTAGCGGGCCTGGTAGACTAAGGGAGGGAGTGAGCTGCCAGCAAGTATTGCTCGTCCACTCGTTGGTGAAGGCGTGGATGGGAGGTGCTGGTGTATATCCGCTTGGCGATGCACTGACACGCTCACTTATAGGTGTCAGATTGTATGGAAGAAAGGAAGCATACGGTTGTCCATTTGTTCCTATACTGACTAAGCGAATGTATGCGGGAAGAAGCGTATATAAGGGCGGAGGCGGTCTGTTGAGCTTCTTCCTCGCGAGTCTTTGAGTTTTAGGTGGTCCTCCCCACATCTCAAAAGACTCGCTAGGTTTGCAGTGGCTATTTGGAAATTAA
>OX387247.1:9668862-9671362 GCA_947562095.1 Branchellion lobata
AACAAACATCTTTTCAAATTGCTCTTAGATAATGCCAACACAATTCTGTAACATTAGTCGTCAAATGATGGCTCCGAGGGCATTGTTTCAATCGCAATTCGTCACTCACGCCTCCCTCCCACCTTTGTCTCGAATGATCCTCTGATGTTACACTTTTCTTTGGGACTTTTGCGTTGAAAAACGATCTTTTGATCACCTTTTCTCAACTTTTACTTACCGCACGGTTACAGCCTTACAGTCGCTTCGACTGCTGTCTCTGAACTAGCTGTGGTGTCAGTGCATTCGACGGGAGAAATTAAATGCCTCCAAGCGTTGTTCTGTGGGCCTTTGTGTTCCATAAATGATCGATTTTCTTAATGATGAGCCGTGGAAGGAAATGGAGATGATGATAGGGGAACGAAGACTATGGAAATGAATATGAGGATGATGATGATGATGATGATGATAATGATAATGATGACAATGATGACGATGATGATGATGATAAGGATAATGATGACGATGATGATGATGACGATGATAACGATTACGATGATGATGGTGACGATGATGATGATGATGATGATGATGATGATGATAACGATTACGATGATGATGATTACGATGGTGATGAAGTAGTTAAAAATGTGTTTGAGGATGTTAAAAAAAGGAAAAAAAGACGCGAAAAAGGAAAAAAAGAGAAAGAAAAAGAAAAAAAAGAAGGATGAGAAGAAGAATTTGAAAAAAATGAAGAAAAAAAGAGAAAAAAGAGAATAGTTATGATACTATCACTTCATAAAAATATTAGTTTTATTAAATTATTTTTTTATATTTATTGTTGAAAATAATAATAAGGATGTGGATGATGATGGGAAAAAGGAGTAAGAAGACTGAGTGCAACAAGTGAAAATGATACTGGTGAGGATGTAAGAGGGTGGAATGGTGGCGGTTATGAAGATTTTTGAATAACCAAGTAAACAAGCATCTTCAATTAAAAACATCTTCTACCAGGCTTCAAAACTCTACGGGGTTGATGCCACTATAATACTATTCGTATTTGTATTGTATTGTATTGCAAATTAAAATAGGCATTGATTGGTGCCTAGCGCTGTGATCCTCAATCGCTCTCGAGGAAGTTTGTAATCAACATTTCGAAACTACTTTGATTGGAATTATATTTGAATGTTTTAGATTAAATAATTCGAATTAGATTATCCAAACTCGAAACAACTGAAACGCTATAATCAGTCCATTGTAGGATGCCATAGTGGTGGTGCTGTGCTGCTTGCAACGAAACCCCCTAGTTGTATGGTGTTTTTCGGATGGTTTTTTGTGTAAAATAATTTTTGTATAGTTTTTTGTCGTTTTTCGATTTTTTTCCTTTGTGTCATAAGCCAAAAAGACGTTTTGAAGCAAGGTAGAAAAATGAGCGAGAATGAAGAATAAGAATGATTTGATTATGTTTTCTATAATTTCATTTTCATGTGTTTTGGTCATTTCATTTCTGAAATCTCAACTGTTGTTTTTATGGTTCATTATTAATTTTAGCGAAATGCGATAAGAGCACAAATAAATCAAAAAGTCTAATCCTGGAGCAATTTATAAATGATAAATTAATAAAATAATTCCAAGAATTTCCGTTTCACGGAGAATTAAGGCAGCGGGCCTGGCGTTTCCGCAGGAATTACAAATTAATAAATTAGAACGATTTCAAAAGGATTAAAAGCCTTGAATTATTTAAGTATTAATAATTTTTGCCTAATTTTCTAAGCTGGCGACTAATTTAGAAGCGACAAAGATGACAGGACGAGAGGGGCTTTGTTGAATTGCTCGGGAATCTAATAAATCATTCGACTCACTGACATTCTTACCGATAATTTAATTCCAGTCTTGACGTAGCTTCGAAATGGCACGAATTAAACGTTTGTGATTTCGACCGTGATTGCGAGGCTTTCTGTCGCTTCCTCTCTGTCCCTCAAATTTATGATATATCGGGATTAAGAGATAATAGACCAATGTTTTCCCCCTTTTCTTCTTCCTCTTTTGTTTCTTTTTTATTTTTTTCCTTCTTCTTCCTACTTTTTTCTATTCATTTTTTTTTCTTCATTCTTTTTTTCATGTTTTTTCGTCTCCTTCTCTTTGTCTTTCTCTTTGTTTCCTTCCTTCTCTTTCTCTTTTTCTTCTTTGTTCTCCTTCTTTTCCTTTTTCTTGTTTTCTATCTTCTCCTTCTCTTCCCCCTCCTTCTTTTTTGCCTCCCACCTTTTTCTCCTCCTTCTACACCTCCTTCTCCTCCTCTTTCTTCTCTTCTTTTCTTCTTATTTCTCCTTCTTTTTTTCTTTTTTTTCCTTTTCAGCTTTTTTCTCCTTCTCTTTCATCTTCTTCTCCTCCTCTTTTTTCATTTTTTCCATCTTTCATTCCGTCTAAAGTAACATCTGATTCTTTCCTCTTCCACTTCACTCCTCTTTTTTTCTACATCCACGTCTTGAAGCTCTTCCCACACCTTTCCTTCAAACAATTATTT
>OX387247.1:9676362-9681362 GCA_947562095.1 Branchellion lobata
TGTGTCTTCTTCTGTGTGTTTTTGTTTTTGTTTTTGTGTTTTTCTCTCGGTGCCACTTGTTGTAACAAAGACACCTGTCTCGTGCACTTCTTATAGTTCCAGCAGACCCTCCCACGTATTCTGTATGGAGCAACTTTTTAATTAGAAGGGTTAAGTTTTATGGAGACTGGGTGAGGTTGGGTGGAATTGTTTAATTGTCAATACGCTCCTCTGAAATATGCGTGATTTATTATTGAAGAAGTGCCTATCCTCAATTGCTTATTCTATCTACTTTAATTTCTCATTTCTACCTCGGACAACTCCTAACCCCTTTTTAAAGTTTTCTTTTTCTTTTTTTTTCTTTTTTTCCTTCTTTTTCTCCTTCTTGTGTCTGTGTTCAATGAAGGTTCGTCTCGGAATTTTCATTCGAAGCAAATAAATATAGCTACTTCACATGTACAGGATGGATATATCCCATATTGAAGCTGCGAACTCATGAGCGTAGGTGTTTATAAATTCACAAATAGTTGTATATAAAATGTATTAGGCATAAAATACACCAAGATACGCCACCACGTTTGCACTTGAGGCTACAGAATAATGGATTGAATGTTGAATTGAAACAGAAAAGCAGTTTATTCATCACCTTTTTGTAGGACATAATTGAATTTATCAAATTTCTATTTCTAATTGGCCCATGAAATGGATCCGTCACGAAAAGACTTGCGTGTGACGGCTGCTGTTTGTGGCATCGGAAACAGGCGATCGCCCCAAATTACACTCCTTCCATCTCCTTTAAATCTTTCACCTCCTTGCTACATAGAAGCATTGGAGGCGTTTGGCGTTTTGCGGGAAATATTTTTTTTAATTTTTTGCATTTTTTTAATACAATTGTTTGAACTTCATGTTAATCTATTTTTAAACTTGATGAGAGGTTGCGAAGAATTTTCGACAAATGGTTTTTCGACTCTAAAATTATTTTTGAAAGATTTGAGACATTAAAATTGAACGGACGCGGTTCAAATTAGTTTTCAAAGATTCTTCAAAGTAACTTTAGTTAAAATGCTAATCCAATAAAAGATAAGAAATAGTTTATTTTCATTTGATCGAATCAAGTCGCTTTAATACACGCAGACACAGACGCCAGAAATGCACATTTGACCCAGCAGCAGGAGGTGGCAAAGCCTCCTACTTATGAGGTCCCAGTTCTCAAGCAGCACTTGGAGAAGACTGAGAAGAAGGAGGAAAGCACCAGCGAATGTTACTTTGCTGATCACTTCGGACACAACAACCACAACGTCAAAAACAATGCTTCTCTTAACAACAAAAATAACATAAATAATTTTGACAGTGACAATAATGACAACCTCATCAATAACAATAACAATAATTTCAACAACAATAACAACAGTTTCAACAACAATAACAACAATTTCAACATGAATAACAACAATTTCAACATGAATAACAACAACAATCCCAATAACTATTTAAACCACAAGGACAACAAAGTTCGTCCGAAACAAATTGATGACGATGAGGAACGCTCGAACAAAAATGTCTTGGCCACTCCAACCTACCCTTTCCACCCCTCCTTCAACCATCCCACCATTCCTATCTTTCAGCCTCCTTTTTCGTTTTTTTCTTTTTTCAACCAACATTTCAATCAGCAACATAAACTCTTACCCCATAACTTCAATCCATCCGACTACGCTTCATCAATCAATATTCCTTCTTCCTCTTCCTTTTCTTCTTCCTCTTCTTCTTTTTCTTCTTTTCCAGCTGAATGCTTTTTGTCTTCTCACGGACCTTTCCAACACCCGTTTCAAAACTCTCACTACAATAGCCTTTCTTCAACACAGCCTCAGGAGGACCTCAAACAAGACAGCCTCAAGAACAGCTACAACTTCATAGCCAGACAGCTTCACGACACAGAATGCCACGTCATCAAGCTCAGAAAAGGTACGACTAAAATTCCTGGCTGGAAAATCAAAGCGTCGAGTTTGCTGTAAAAAAACATTTAGTTTCTTCATTTACTTCTTGCAAAATTTTTGAAGCCACGCATTCTATAAATCAATTAAGCTATTTGTTGGCAGTCTCTGAAATATTTATTCGTCTAATTATGTCTTTTTATTTTTTAAAGCCGCATTTTTTTCCAATTAAATTTAACTTTTTTTGTAATTAAACAACATTAGATCATGTTTATTTAGTCTTTTATATTCGGATAAAAGAGATTTATAAAAAATGTATACCACTTTTATTTCTTTCTAAAATTTCCATTTTATAACGCAATGAGCTTCTATCCATTCACTTATGCATTCACTCTTTCTTCCATCCATTCACTTATGCATTCACTATTTATTCCATCCATTCACCAACCCACCTTTTTTCAAGTTCTGAAGGAGATTCGTGGAAGACTGGTGGATTTCAAGCACTATCCCTTCTCCAGCCACCCACTGTGAGTCCCTCCCAATACCCCCTTCCCCTCTACACTTTAGCAACTTTAATATCATTTGTTGCACGAGGAACTATCATCACAACCGGGAGAATTTCACACTTGCTAGTAACATAATGGATCTTTAAAAGTTTTTTTGTATTATTTTTGAATAAAAGCATAATTTCAACTTCAACTTTTCAAAAGCTTTCCATCGATCGCAGCGAATCTTTCAGAAGCGACAAAACAAATGAACGCGCCCGAAAATCGAACGTTTGCACCGGCAAGAACATTCAACTTTTTCGAAGACAACAACACCGCGTTGACACGGAGTTTCTAATGGCGATGATAAGGGCGTAATGGCCACTTAAACTGCATCGGCAAGCGCCCCGTAAGGGACCGCGGATTTCGAGGGGCCTCTAATTCAATAACTAATAATGACCTGCATGCCTGCGTTAGTGTTTGCACACATAATGAGCTCGTGGTGCGGCATACTGATGAAGTGTTGCACCCGTAATTGCCTCCTTTCTCGTTACTTCCTCTTTATCGTGCCTCCCTCCAGCTCCTTCTTTCTTTTCACGCCGCATTCCAAAGTCCCTTCCCACCCTGCTATAAAGTCCTCTCTCGCAACAACCAACCACAATGTACAACCCACCACCATCAACAAAAATTCTACTTTCCAGACTGATTTTTTTCCATTATTCATACCCTTGTGTCATTTCTTACAACTGCTTTTGTTCCATTTTTGTCACTTTTTCTGTTCCTAAGTTGCGGGAGCACCAACGGAGGAGCGCAGACGAGCATTTAAATCCTCCGCAATCACGTGCTTGGCAATTAGAAGCTCGCTTGGAGACTGTTAAGGTTTTGCGCTCACTAGAGCACGACGCTTCGTTTCGCTTCAATGCACCCTGTCCGATTGTGAGGGATGTGAGTGTGCGTGGAAGCGGGTATTCATGTGCTTGGGAGTTCATAAAGGAATTCTTTAATGCAGAATTCAGCAAAAAAATTATTCCGAAAAAATAATTTTTTCTTTTTGCTCAGCTAGATTATTGATAAAAATCAAAAATACTAAAAGCATCGATTTTTCTCTCTTGACCACCTGTCCTTTGTCCCTCGCGTTCCTCTCTCTGCCTCTTTGTCTCTCTCCCTTTTTCTCTCTCCCCTTCACTCTCCTTTTCTCTCGCTCTTTCTCTATCTTTCTCCTTCCCATTCTTTCCATTTTTTTTATTTTTTGTTATATTTATATTGTTTTATCTCTTCCTTTATCGCTTGTTCTATTTTTTTGTTTCATTATTGCCTTTAATCACCAAACAAAATTCATCATTTTAGTTGAAAAAAAAACTCTTTTGACGATTTCGTTCAACCCAAATACTACTCAAGCCTTTTTGAATCATTCAGATTCGAAACACGGAATGGATGTGATCATCAAAGACAATAAATATTGATAAAGTAGACGGTTTGAATGTCTTTTAAAGATAATTCATTGCGGCGGTCGTTGTTTGGTGATGTCATTTTTTTCGCAAACAGCATTGTAATGTGTGCTGATGATGATGTAGCACAGCCCTTCAACATAAAGGACGACTGCTGAACTGGCGAGTTATCGTCTGTTTGACTTTAAAATTCAATTTACTCGTTCATTTCATGTTATTTTTATTATATTTATATTTCATTAAATAAATATTCCTTCTATTATTCAATCATTAAATAAATATTCATTTATTTATTTATTTATTCACGAATATTCATTTATCTATTCAGTCATCGAATATTCCTTTATTTATTCATTCAGTCATTAACTATTTTTTTATTCATTCGCTCATTCATTTGTTTATGTATTTATATAAAAGGCATTGAGTCTAACACCTGGATCAAGAGGGTTTCCACGTAGCTGGAAAACTTCCTGGCCCGCCACACTGCCACCAAGTTTTATATAATTTTTTTGTATTTATGTAGCACTAAATTATTTATGAAATCGTCATATACACCGTTCTTATCGAGTCTTTGAAAGCTATTCTTTACTTTCAAAATAAAAAGTCTTCAACGTTTCGAAGCGCATTTTATCTTTTGGTGACATTATGAATTTTATAAAAAGCAAAAATATTTTAATGTCAAGAAAAAAAAACAAGAAAAAAATAAAAAAAGAGATTTATGGAAAGCTGGAGGAAGGGAGGAGAAATGTAGAAGGGAGAGAAAGACAATGGGGCATTGCTCTTGTCTTTGGAACTTTTTTCTCAATGACTGAAAGATAAAAGAAAATTGAAGAAATAAAAAAATTGAAAAAATAAAATGTTATAACCAGAAAAACTTTAAAAAAAGAAGAGTGAAGACATTTGAAAGTTTTAAAGGTGGAAGTGAGAAGGGAAGAGGCTGGAAAGGAGGAAGAGGAATAAGAAGAAGAAATCGAAGAAGCAGATGTAAAAAAAGAGGGTGTAGATGAGAGGGGGAATGAGAGAGAGTGAGAAAGAAGAGGGGATGAAGGGATGCTGGTGGTGCACCATTCGAGAGTCCTTTATAACTTATTCATGCTTCCACTAAAAAATTCTCTGGTGTGTTATGAAGGCGATCAAAAATGGCTTGTCTCTGTGAG
>OX387247.1:9688862-9758862 GCA_947562095.1 Branchellion lobata
GTGTGTGTGTGTGTGTGTGTGTGTGTGTGTGTGTGTGTGTGTGTGTGTGTGTGTGTGTGTGTGTGTGTGTGTGTGTGTGTGTGTGTGTGTGTGTGTGTGTGTGTGTGTGTGTGTGTGTGTGTGTGTGTGTGTGTGTGTGTGTGTGTGTGTGCGTGTGGGTGTGTGCGTCTGTGCGTTTGAGTGTATTTTCACTCTTTTTTTAGTGCTAAAAAGGCGCAAAATTTATTAGAGATTTTCAATGAGCACTCAAGGCATATTTTAAATTCGTTGAAAATATTTCAAACTATCGATTCACCATCAACAACCCTTCTAACAGCCTTCAAAAAGGTCACTATGGAGACGAAGGAGGCCGATGGAAAAAGAGAAGAATGCAAGAGTGAATTTGGCAACATTGCTGGATCATCCGAAGACGAAAATGCAGTCCAAGCAAGCCACAAAGCAAGCAAGCAAAGTAGCAATATTGATGACGAGAAAAGTAATCAAAATTCCTCCAAAACATTCCCTTCGAATGCAAATGAGTCGAACTACGTGCCAAGACAAGAAGGTTTAGCGAATAATTTAGTCAAAAACTCAAATCCTAATTTGGAGAACGGAGCAGTGAATTGTGCGTGGGATGCATCGAAGACGGACGACGTGTGCAACATAAGTAATCGAGACAGCTTCGTGCAGAGCAATATTCTCAACAATACATTTCTTAACAACAACAACACGTTTCTTAACAACAACACATTTCTCAACAATAACAACAACAACACCGCATTTCTTAACAACAAAACAAGCAACAACAACAGCTACTTCGTCAGCGAAGCAATCACAGGCTCCAAAGAGTCCGTTTTGAGCGTGCAGTCTCTGGACACAACGGAAGTTTCACAGCGCATCAGGGAGATCCTTAGTGCTCACAACATCGGACAACGCCTCTTCGCCAGGCACGTACTGGGCCTGTCCCAAGGCACCGTGAGCGAACTTCTCTCGAAGCCGAAGCACTGGGAGAAGCTGACGGAGAAGGGCAGGGAGTCCTACAGACGCATGTATTTATGGGCTACTGACAAAAACAACATCGCAACATTGAAATCGTTCGCGCCTAAAAAAGGTTTTTTTTTATTTCATTTTATCGTTTTTTTTTTCTTTCTTCTTTGACAATAAGATTTCATTAAGCAATACATCAAGTCGAAGTTTAGACATGTGCATTAGACGGGGGATCAATGCATCTTGAAGCAATGCCGCTCGGGTGTACGTTAAGACATAAGAGGAATTTGAGGCATAATCGTTCAATCAATGCATGCACTGCTGATATCGCTTCATCTTCTTTAACCTTTTAAATATTTCTTCATTGAAGCTATAAAAGGTAAAGTGTTCTAGTTTTTTTCTCTTAAATGTCAAACAATTCTAAAGAAGGAAAGCTGACAGACTTATAGGCATACTTTCTTTTTTTTTTCTATTTTTGTTTTTTTTTTTAATTGTCAACAGGCTCCAGTGCCGTGGTTGCAAACAGCGAAATGGATGTGGCAGAAACGGAAGAGAAGATAGTACAGATTCTGTCGGAGGCGAAAGTGGCTATGCAAATGAAAAACCACGCATCGAAGGTGGCTTTTTCTGAAGATTTTTTATTAAAAGTTATTTTCATTTTTAAATGACTTCTTTTAATTAATTAATTTAATTTTTAATTAATTTTTTGTTAATTTTGTCATTATTAGTATTAGCAAAGAGTTTAAAGTTTATGAAAATGATTATATTTATTGAGTTTTTATACATTTTCATGAAAAGACCACCATCTTCAAAGTTGAAACTTATGATTGCAGGACGAGACGTCTTCGACTTTGGTATCTAATATTTATTACCAGGAACTTTCAAAGCTCACGAGCGACCAACCGCTCGAAAGCGAACTTTTGTTGAAGAACGCAGCCGCAAAGAAAACATTTGGAAAGTTTGGAAACGACAAAAAAGTTCATTACATCAACGAGCTAGCTAAAAACGATTTCAACAGAGACTTGGTGGCGCATATGTATCAAGAGGAACTCAAGAAACTGGCTCTCAAAGCCGACCTGGAAGACTCAGAGGTTTATAAGCGGGAAATTATGAAGTTGAACTTACTCATGAATCAAAGCAAAAGCCAACATTTGCAAAACAACTTCTATATGCACAAGCACGATGTTGACTACAACAACAACTTGGGTCAGCACAGAGGCAGTCTCGTGATGGGTCATGTCAAACAAGAAACCGCCAACACCAATGACCCAAACAACATCGATGACAACAACGATAAAAGAAACGCTTTTACCTGTTCACTGCCCATGAAAGAGGAAAACACGCCGCAAGACTTGCGGACAAACAAAGATTCTACGTGCAACTTTGACCTCGTGGAAATGCCAAAGTTCAACAACTTAGAAGACAGACAAGCAGCCTTGGGTGTTTTTCAGAACAGCCACAAAGGCAAAGAGGTGCACAACAATGTAGTGTCTCCGCTGCAACAGATGCAGACCATTGCGAGCTCTTTGATGATCAAGTCCCAAAAGCCTCTCAGAGCCGTCTTGCCTCCCATCACGCACGAACAACTCGAAAGGTACTCCAAAATCGAGACTGAAGAACTGGTGAAAAAGGTCAAAGATTTGTTGAGTCAATTTTCAATCAGTCAAAGACTTTTTGGCGAAATGGTTCTTGGCTTGTCTCAGGGCAGTGTGAGCGACCTGCTGGCAAGGCCCAAGCCGTGGTTGATGCTGACTCAAAAGGGAAGGGAACCTTTCATACGGATGCAGATCTTCCTCGACGACGAGACAGCTGTGTCGAAACTCGTCGCTGCTCAGTTCCAGACCCCTTCGGAAAAACTTTTGCGCATGTCAAACAAGACCACAACAGGTATTTGATTTTTCGAACTTCATTCTCGATATTCGATTTAAAGTTTATTTGATAAAACTTTTTAAAAGTTTTTTGATTATTTTCAACAATTTCGCAGTTAGTCTTAAAGGTTCAAAATTGAATTTTTCGTTACTGATGTTATTCAATATATTTTTTTCATTATCATTCACTAAATGCAGTATTCATTAAATGACGCAGAGAACAAGGCTTCGGAGGTGATAACGAACCTACCCTCAGTGCAGGCCATGCACAACAGCAGACACAACTTCATGAACAAGTACAACTTCCTCAACCACGACCCTTACAAGACCCTCAGAATTCCTCCGGTTCTCAATTCAGGCTTCCAACCAGTTCCTGCCATGGACTACCTCTTAGAAAAGTCAATGAAATACGAGCGACCTTTTGAAATGCACTCTGAAATGCAATTTCCAGCCACCCAGTCCTCCCTCTTCATGCCCAGGTCCTCTCCCTACCCCCTCAACTTCTACCAACGCAACATGCTGATCAGAATGCCCCAGTTTGCTGCCATCAACCCAGAGTTTTCTCCCGCACGCCAACTCAACAAACCTCCACAAGAGCCCGCCCACGACCTCGACACCTTCGAGATAACCGCCAAGATAAAGGAGGTTCTCCAATTCCACAATATTGGACAGAAGCTGTTTGGGGAAGCCGTGCTTGGACTGTCACAAGGGTCGGTGAGTGAGCTGCTTTCCAAGCCGAAGCCTTGGCACATGCTGAGTCTCAAGGGCAGGGAACCCTTCTTCAAGATGCACCTTTGGCTCATCGACCCTCTTAGTGTCAACAAACTCAAAGTCTACCAGGAACAAACCAGGAGTAAGGGTTACATTGTAGCGATATAGCGAATACAAATTTTTTATGTTTTTTTAATTTTTTATTACCCTTTTCAACAGCCAAAAAACGAAAACTCAGCGACGACAGTTCGTTCAATGATCTACAACAAAAGAAAACCAGAATGTTCTTTTCGGAAGATCAAAAAAAATCGCTGAAAGAAGCCTATTCTGCAGATCCGTACCCGAACCAGACCACCCTAGAAGAGCTGGCCAGCAGTCTCGCCGTCAGCACCAAGACAGTCATCAACTGGTTCCACAACTACAGGATGCGTGCCAAACAACAAGTCAGCATTCCTTCGAGTCAATCAAACCCCTTCAACTGCCAAAACTCTTCAACCAGTAGTGAAGACAAATCTGAGCTTTTCAACTATTACAGCGAGGACGACAAAGAGAATGCGTGTTCAGAGATCAGCGTAGATGACACCCACTCTCCTGAGCTGTCTTTCCACGCTGCTTCTGCCACCAATTTCCCAGGCGACAACGATTCAGAGCATGGTGAACAGTCAAAAGAAGATTCCTACGTAGAGAACGAAAAGTTTCTTTGCATGAAAGACGAGTCCAATGATTCGGAGGCCCTCTCGAAGACCTCAGGTGCTTTGTGCAAGAACCTCAACAAACGTAAAAGCAACAAGCCACAGTGGCTGTACGAAGGCACCCAACTGGAGAGGTGCTCACAAGACAACGCGCAAGAGACACTCAACGAAGGGGAACAAGAAGACGCCGACAAGGAAGACGAAGTCAAACCGCCGACTGGCGACATTTGAAAGGTGCCAACACCGTGAACTACGTTGCTTTTGTTATTTTTTGTGATTCCAGTCATTCCTTGTTTCCATTCTAGTCAACTTCAAATACTCAACATCATTGATATTTACACCAAAAGCTAGAAAGAACAACCGTAGATTAAATATTTTCTTAATTTTATTTTTCCACATAGATATTCGCTTCAACATTCCACGTGGAATCATTCTCTGGATACGAACTATTTATACACTGAGAGAATATTATATTTGTACAGATATATTTTCAAAAAATCGAAATATTTTTTAAAAACTTTAAATTTATCTTTGATGTATTGTGCTCAAATGTGGTGGTTGTGTTAATTTATATTTCATTGTTTTTGTGTTGCAGTGCCAAGTGGTATTATTAACGAAATATTTTTTACAAACTTTATTCATTTTGTTTGTGTAAAAAATTTCATATTATCGCTTTAATGTGAAATGTGTTTGCTTACTTCGAATAGACATACAAAAGGTAAAAATAATTAGAGATCACGAAACAGCAGCTTTGCAAGCCCCCAAAACCCCCTAACAGCTTATATAATTTAATACAAACACGAATATTATTATAGTGGCCGTAACCCCGTAGAGTTTCGAGGCCACGAGTTATCGGACATAACTATAAAAGTTGCTATTGAAGATATTTTATACTAGGTTGTTGAAAACAGATAGATACAACACTGCATGCGAAAGTTAGTTATTGAAGGAAATCTGTTGGTCGTAGCCGCTTATGAAAGGAATGCCTGAGACAACACTCCTCTTGTACCGCGCGTAACTCTCTCCGAAGAACCTAAAAAGTAATGAACAAAATGAAAAAAAATTATATTATTATTATTATTATTAGTAGTAGTAGTAGTAGTAGTAGTAGTAGGAGGAGTAGTAATAGTAGTAGTAGGAGAAGTAGTAGAGTAGTAGTAGAGTAGTAGTAGTAGTAGTAGTAGTAGTAGTAGTAGTAGTAGTAGTAGTAGTAGTAGTAGTAGTAGTAGTAGTAGTAGTAGTAGTAGTAGTAGTAGTAGTAGTAGTAGTAGTAGTAGTAGTAGTAGTAGTAGTAGTAGTAGTAGTAGCAGTAGCAGTAGCAGTGGTATTAGTGGTAAATGTTGTGTTGGTGGTAGCATTAGTTCAACCGGATCATCGTGAGGTGTCCGTAAATCCTCAGTGCTGGAGACCAGACTCGCGTTTGCAATGCTTTCCAAATTGCCCGTGTAAAAGGCAACAAAGGAACGAGGACTCACTGGTGGAACTCCTTTTATCGTTTTTGTCCAGAATTTTTATTTCTTGGATCATTGTTTTTTTCTATACACAAGAGACCTTGAAAGAAGTCTCAAACACAGAATAGCATTTCATCAATACACAAACAAATCTATAGCCATTGCACAAATGATAGCACAGATGACTTGCAGATGAGTGTCTGAGTGCGTGGATAAAATTGCCGCTTGTATGGGAACCAAATGCCCCAAGCTCAACGGTGAGAAGGTCGGGGTGATCTGTGTCTCCTTCCATCGGAATTTTAAAAATATGTACTAGAAAGCAACACAATATAAATACAAATACAAAACACGAACATTATTATAGTGGCATTAAATCCGTAGAGTTTCGAGGCCACAATTCCATCAAAATCTATATAGAACTTGCATTTACTTAGCAACTACAACATCAAACCATCATGCTGGGCTATGGATGGGTTTGTTGAGGTCTTGAAGCTGTAACCAAAAATATATTTCTAATCTAATTAGAACCTTTTTAATGCGCATTTTAGCACTTTGTTCAAAAGCACATCTGTGTGATCAGGTTTCTCAAATTTAATCACCCAAAACCAATAATTCACCATTGTGGCTAAAAAGTGTGTTTATAATCTCAAAAAAATTATTTAAAAAAGTCAAAAACTGAAAAAATGAGGGAGATGAGAAAGAAGGAAAATGAAATGAAGATTATAATGAGAATGGTCACAACCTAAGAAGTGTGTACTCCTCAGCAATGATACGTTCTCGGAAGAAAAACCATGAGAAGACAGCATAAAGAACTGCACACACAGGATTACAAACCATCACCTGGATTTTATGAAAAGCAATAAGACTATATGAGTATTTAGAGAAATTTTGTTTAAAATAATATGGTAGCATGCAGAGTGAAATCCCAACATCATCAATGTTCCCTCACCTGGGTACCAATGCACCAATAGAACCAGCCAACGTAGGAGGGGTGTCTGCAAAGAGAATACAGACCTGAGGTCACCAATTGATGCCCTTCTTCTCGTCTGGCTCGCACATAGTGACTGAAGTTGCTACCGGCTGACAACATGGCACCCTTTCGCAAAACCTCCCCACCCACCACCATCGCTAGTCCAAAAAAACTCCAAAAACATGGCTCTGAAAAATAAGCTGTTGAAGGAATAGATTTATTGGAGAACCAAACTTTACATAAAAAGTGAGCACTAGTTGACTCACAAGGAAGAAGAATCCACTCCAGACAATACTCAATAAAACTTGATGCAAGTGCAAGGTGATATTCCTGGCTGTGGTCAAGCAAGAAAGACTTCATATTGAGGTTCAGAGGATTGGTGATGGATGTGACAAAATACTCGGACCAGTGGAAAAAGCACAAAACAGATAGATACCATCCAACTAGTCGATAACTTAAATCAGATGTTGATAAAAACAGTCCGCCATTAAAAAATATACCCAAAAGAAAGGATCTCAAAAATATCTGTTGAGTGGAGGTTGCTTTGAATAGATTAACTTTTCAAAATGAAATAAATACATTCAACTTCCTTGGTTTGAAAAATAAACTTTAATCTAATCAATTGACACCACAAAATAAATTTTAATGTGTTGAAGGCAAACCTGGTAATCGTTGTAACTAAGTACAATCCTTGACAATATTAACCAACATATTATTGCCAAGAAATGAAACAACAACAATACTTGACTAGTTTCAAAAATGTATGAAAATAAAAAAATGTAGAATGTTACAAAAAAAGACAGCAAACACACAAACGACTCATGAATGAACAACATATCAGCACTCCGGTTTACACTATGTATGTATTTAATCCATAGGTTGTGAAATGTCCACAATTTATATTAAACTTTTTTACTATTTTTTGAATATTTTTTTATTTTTTCAAGTATTTTCCAATATTATTGTATGTAAGATTAATGTTAAATTTTTTTTTAAAGTTTTTGAGCTAAAGATATCACTTTTAATCCAGCAATTTTTTTAGAAACTACATGTTCCTTTGAGGGGAAAGGGTTGTAATCCCGAAAGAAATGAAAAATATAACTCATGTTATATTCGACAATGATGGGCTGTTGGTTGATACAGAGCAAATGTACAGTGATATGATACAGCTCATGCTTGACGATTATGGAGTGAAGTTCACCAAGGAAATCAAGATTAAACAAATGGGTAGACCTACTAGAGAAGCAGGTGAAGTCTTGATAAATTCATTGAATCTATCTATGAAAATTGAGGAATATGAAGACAAGTTACATATATTACGTCCACAATTTTTCCCTTCGTGTGAGTTGATGTCTGGAGCAGAAAAGTTGGTTAATCATCTACACAACAACAATATTAATATTGCAATCGCTACGAGTGCTGAAAGATCTTCTTTCAATTTGAAAATCACAAAGCATGTTAATTTATTCTCAAAGTTTTCTCATATTGTGTGTGGCTCAGATGAAGAAATTGGAAAAGGAAAACCAGCTCCTGACATTTACTGCATAGCTTCTAAAAGGTTCAAAATTGTTCCAAAGCCTGAAAACGTTTTGGTGTTTGAGGATGCTTTCAATGGTGTGCAGGCTGGTCTAGCAGCAGGCATGCATGTTGTGTGGGTAGTTGACATGAGATTTTGTCCTCTTTCAAAGCAGGAACTAGAAGAACACAAAAGCGATCGATTAACTATTATCTACAATTTAAATGAATTCAAGCCTGAAATGTTCAATCTACCAGCTCTTTGAAACCCTTAGATGATTTATTTGGATAACTTGTAAACTTTTTAACTAATAAACATGCAATAATTCAAACTTTTTTCGAGTGCTTTACAAACGATTTGATTAGACAAGCTTAGATTGCTACGAGAGTGGGTATACACGTTAATTTTTCTATCAAAAATTTCTGAAAATAATTGAAAAAATTTTCCAGTTTTACTCAATAAAAAATAGTTTAAAAAAATTTATTTTTGTAAGATAATATACTTCGAATTGTTGAAAAGTTGGAAAAGATCTTAAATTATTTCATTAAATCTTGTGAAGCCCTAAACAATTTTTAGTCAAGTTTATCTTTCCTTTTCCGTTTTTTTCATTTTCTCACCTATCCTCGTTTGCCGCGATGTCTAGTAGAGTATACATTGGTAGACTAAGTAGTCGAACTACGGAAAGGGATATTGAAAAATTTTTCAAGTCATATGGCAAAGTCAGATTTGTAATGCTCAAAAATGGGTATGGCTTCGTGGTAAGTAAAAAAATGTCCATCCTTAACGTTATAACTGATTGTTAGATTTGTCGGATTTCACCATTTTATTCTCCGCCAAATCTTGGTTTTTTGGAGCTTTGCAGTTGGAAATCTATAGCCGCGAAGCATGACACATTTTTTCATTTAAGAATTTTTAAATTCATATGCTGATGATGACAATCTTTCGGGTCTTAAATGCTTTGCAGACATCAACCCAACGCATCAATGTCTGAATCGTTAAAATGTTTTCCAGTATTTTTATTTTTTGAATTTATAATTTAGGATGTAAGGATGACAATCTTTCGGGTCTTAAATGTTTTGCAGACATTAACCCAACGCATAAAACGTCTGATTATGTTTAAATGTGTCAATTTCCAAGTGCCGATTCTTTCGTTGTTGATTATCGTAAGTGATTTATTGATCGAACCCTGGTAATGAATTATACTAAATTTTGTGATGACAATCTTTCGGGTCTTAAATGTTTTGCAGACATCAACCCAACGCTTAAATTGTCTGACTGTTCTACAGTTATGTTTGGTTCTTTTAAAATCTTTTTTCAATACTTCTGTACAGTATTACTTATGTATCCTTCAATTTAACTTACAGGATTTTGATGATGATAGAGATGCTGATGATGCAGTCTATGACATGCATGGAAAGGAACTGCATGGTGAAAGGTGTTTTGATTTTTATCATCAATTATCCGTGAATAATATAAAAATTTATCTATTATTTTTCAAATTCGGGAGATGTTTTTAATGAGTACACCTATCAATCTCAGAATTATAGTTGAGCATGCCAGGGGGCCTTCAGGCAGGTCAAGAAGTTCAAGGGGAGCGATGCCCAGGTAAGAGTCAGTTCTGTACTAGCCTTCTTTCCTAATTCGTATGCAAGAATGCTAAAAATAATTTTAAATAAAGTTTCAGGTTTGGAGCTCCTATTCGTACTGGTTACAAGCTGAATGTGGAAAACCTCTCATCTAGAGTCAGCTGGCAGGTAGGCATGGAGGGTGTTGGTGAGACCAGCTATATTGAATCTATAACGCTTTTAATAAATGAGCTAATTTTCATATCCACTCTCAACCAAAGCTGAAGGCTTAATGGCATAAGGCTTTTGGCGAGGATCATAGGGGCGGTCAGTGAGGACATAGGCATTAGGCCAGGACTGCTGTGGGCACTCCGATCTTTATGAATGAATGCATGTCTGGTGCTGTTTGTGTGCTTGTGAGTGCCAGCCAGCTTATGTATGTTGTCTTATTAGGATCTCAAAGACTACATGAGACAAGCTGCAGATGTCACTTTTGCTGATGCTCACAAGATTCGCAGAAACCATGGGTAATTTTCTTTCAAGCTGTTTAATTTTTTTCAATATTTTAGGGTCATTAGGATCCATAACTTCAAATTTACAAATATTGCTTTCAGGGTTGTGGAATTTGCAACCTACAATGACATGGTCAGAGCACTTGACAAGCTGGATGATACAGAACTTAATGGTCGAAGAATCAAACTAACAGAAGATTCTAATAATAGGAGGTGTGTGTGTGTGTGTATGTGTTAAATTAATATATTGGTAAATTAATTTATGTTGCTATTTTACGGTTTATTAAAATTTATTCTTTTGCAGTCGTTCAAGGAGCTACTCGAGGTCCAGAAGTAAATCTCGTAGTCATCGACGAAGCAAAAGAAGCGAGAGTAGAGATGACTCAAGACGAAGACGAAGAAGTGATAGCAGAGGTGATTCTAGGCGGAGAAGGAGAAAAAGTGACAGTAGAAGTGCGTCAAAGGACAGGCAAAAAAGTCGAAGTGGAAGTAGAGATCGTAGCAGAAGCAGGGACAGGAAAAGGAATTATAGGAAAAGAAGTAGAAGTGGAGATAGGAGGAGTAGGAATAGAGACAAAAAAAGAAGTCGCAGCAGAGATAGAAGGAGTCGTAGCAAAAGTGCCGAAAGAAAAAGTAGGAGTCGTGGTAGAAGAAGCAGGAGTAGGAGTGATGATAGGAAGCGTAGTAGGAGCAAAGATAGGAAGAGTCGTAGTAGAAGTAATGATAAGAGAAGTAAAAGTCGTAGCGAAGATAGGAGGAGTGGTAGTGAAAGACGAGCTAGAAGTCAAAGTAAAGAGGATGCAAAGAAGAACGGTAGAAGGAGCGGTAGTGTCAGTGGCAGTGAAGATAGGAAGAGTAAAAGCAAGGAGCAGGACAACAGCGGTGCTGAGAGAAACCCCAGTGTTAGTCGTAGTGTGGATGGTGAACGGAGTAGATCGAGAAGTGAGGACAGAGAAAAGAATGATCGAAAAAGGAGTGCCTCTGGTGATGGAGATCACGAACCCAAGCGAGCTCGTTCAGGCAGTTCCGATAATGCTTCTCGCCATGATTCAGACACTGAATAACTTTTTTATCGTCTTGTATATAACATTACTTTGCATTCTTAATTAACTACGGGACAGTTAGTCATAAGCTTAAATTAATATTTAGATTTGTGAAATAAATTCCTTTTAACACTTAGTATTTACGGCCGAAGTGTATGTATGCTTTCTCTGCCTCCAAGTGTTTGTCGCGTGTGCGTGGAGCGCCGACTCGTTGGAGCGTGTATGTGTATAAAAGCTCTCGGACGCCTCCAGAATCAAATGGCGTCACTGCAATCAAGAGTTAGCATGTGTAATCTCACATTATGTCTTTTTATCCTCTCCTCGCTCGCCTTTCATCTCGCCTCTTCGGATTTACGAGGCCCTTTGAACCAAACACTTCTAAGCCTACCGGGTGAGATTAGTGTTTTATTTGTCTTCAATTGCACTATTCATGACTGCCTTGAGACATACCGGCGTTTGCTAATTTACAACTTCACTCATCAATAGCTTTTTAGTACAGAAATTTTTTTGAAAAAAACTAAAGCTTTACTCAAAAAATGATTGGACGATCCTGAAAATTAAAAACAATTTTGGTGAATTTACAAGTTAAAGTTTCAATTTTTTTGTGAATTTTTCTATTCTTTTTTTAAAAGAATATGTAACCAAATACAATTTGCATAAATAATATTTGTATAAGCGTCCATAATGGTATCTCTTTATTCGATATAAATCATTGTATACACTTTTTACTGTTAAAATTTGTTTATAAAAGTTGTAAAAAAGATAACGTTCCACTTCATCGTCTGCGTATTCTAAATTACGCATTTCAAAATAGTCATCAACAGGTCCGTACTAAGTCACTTTCAAGCAAGATTTCCTTGAGTATGCAGTAAAAAGACTCGTAAAAATAAAATTTCCATGATATAAGTCCTTAATTGAACGAAAAAATTGTATTTTTTTTTTAAATCAGAAACTCTCAAGTGAATTATTGGAATTAACGAAGAAATGTGAGACGTTTGAATGAATAATCATTCTGATAGCAAAGATTATCAGAATGTCACCTTTCCTAAATGCTCTCTATGGACTTTTGTCATTAACAATCAGGTCATAAATCTTGGCTTGTTCAGCGAAAAGATCTCTTCAAAACCAAATCTAATTAAATAAAACAGGGTTTTAATGTATTTCTTGTTCGCAAATAAGTTTTTTACATTATTTCGACAATTCTATTCAATTAAAAAACTTTTTTTCCATGTTTCTTTGGAAAATTATTCATTTAAATGGCACTTCGAAATTACTTTTTTTTCTCACCATTTGAAAGTCTTCTGTTTGAGAAACAAATAATTTTTTCTTCTTTGCAAACAATCATTTTTTCTAGGCGTCTTAAACAAGGAAATTAAAAGTTTATAAACATTTCATATAGTTTAAAATCGATTGGAAGATGAGTAACCAGAATTTGGTACGAGAGGCGTCCAAATAAATAAGGCCTTATCTGCTGCATCTTGCCACATCGTACCAGAGTGTTCTTTGCGGGGCGATAAGAATAAAACAACATTCGTTGGCACATGCGTACCAGAGCTCCCAATCCTCATCCCTCATCCTTTATCACCAGCGCTCCTATCGCATCATCATCAACCCCTTCTCATATGTTGCCCGCTGTCGTAAGATACTCAAGTCGTAAATGATAAGCATCCAAGTTTACAGACGATACAATTATTGGGATGCATTTCGTCTTGTCATTTAGAAACTTAGAAAATAATTTCATGGTGTGTAGGGTGTTCTGATAAAAGGCATAAATTGTGACTATAAAATCGATAGATATTATATTGATTTCTCAATAATTTAAGTAAAGTGAGCTATGGGATGGAACAAAAAACATACTTCTATATGAAATATTCAACGACTAAGAAATATATCGGAGCACACAGAGATGGATGCGGGAGACAAATAAACAGCTGGTGACCCATGCGGCTCTGGCATGGGCAGGTCGTCTCCTCATTTATGCACGCATCCATCCACTCCAGTCCGTATTTATTTACGTGTTCAGCCGTCTAGTGCAGCAGGCTTTCTTAATGGTATCATTTGCAATCATACAACCAATACATCTTCAACAGCATCGTCTTTTGTGTTTTATCTCTAATGAAAAAGTCTCAAAGCCCTGACTAGTTTTGAATGGCGCAGAAGAAGTTAAGTTTAAGCAAAGGTGGCAATCTTACCGTCTTAATAGCTCGGAGTCCAGAGGAACAGAGGTGATTGAAGTGGCTAGTGGAATGATGCAAGTGCGGGCACGTATTTCACGAAACGCCCTTGCAGGCGTTTCCATTAACTGGAGGAGCTATCAGAACACAGATTAACAAAGTTGCTTTACGATGGCTTTATAATTTCACAAGCTTTATATCGTTGCTGCTCTAATTGAAAAGAACACGAAATGGTAGATATTTCAATGACTGCCTTTGTTCACATCGTAAAAGCAAGAGCCATTTTGTGTGATCTGTGTCTTGGGCCAATATTAATTTGGCGTAACAAAGAAGATATCTTCTCGGACTTTTTATCGTTTGTAAACACTGCCTTCCTCCGTGTGGCCAAGTGCTCACCACGACGACATACGCTTTGTGCACGTTATGAATTCAATTCCAACTCATCAAAGTTATTCTAAAACGCCTCAAAAACCACCACCATGGCTATAGTCAAGCAAAAGTGAATGCAATTATGACTCTTTCAAGAAAATGCTTCACAAGGCGATGGTGGAGAAGATGAAGTAATACGTATGTAACAGAGGTTTTGTATCATCATAGGTTGTGACAACTTTGAGTATTTAGTTTTACTTTATAAAAAACAACTTGAAATTTAAAAGTTGCACTCATTCGAATTAATATTTTCACATGTACGCAATTATTTGTTAATTCAAAAGCGTCTGTAGCATAATGGTTAGCGAGCTTGGCGTTCGATTGCCGGCTAAGCTAAAATTTGAGTTTTAAAGAACGGCAACTGAAGAAAATAAAAACACCGTGCTAAAACTGTTTTAATGGAAGCGCCGCTAAACCATGGCTATAAGATGCTAGAAATATGCATTGATTAGATTAGCAGAGATTAGATTTACTCAAGGTCCCAGCTGGGTAAAGATTGGATAACTATTCTTTATCGACAAAATTAGTACAAAAAATATATTTTTTATACCTCTTTTTTTAATTAAACATGAAGTGGTTGACAAGAGACGAAAAGACTTTCGGACATCAAGGCGGATTGAGTTTTTACTGTGATTAAGTGTGATTTATATTGACACGAACGAAACTGATGTTAGCGGTCTGATAGCTCTGACGGAGTCGCAGTGATGATTAAAAAGAAGGAAAAGAAGACAGGCGTTTTGCGAACGGGTGATAGTAGCTGTAGGAATGAGAACGAAGAGGACAAAAAGGCAACATTCAGATTATTGTGTTGAAGCCATCACCACTGCTTGAAAAGTGAAAAAAACTCTTTCTTTAATCTCGCAGTTTTTATTTGCTTTGAAAGCCAGAAAAATGTTTCAGTTTTTTCGGTCGTTTTAAGAAAATTAGAGTCGGAAAGCGAACTTAAAATAATTCATCGGTGGTTGATTGAATTGTTGTTATTAATTCCTTTGTTTAGTTGAAGTTAATAGAAAAATAGTTGATAAAACGTAGTAACTGCAAAACACTTGAAAGTATTCAAACTTTAACTGTAGCTTTTTTATATCAGATTTGTCCCATAATTCGGTGGTTTGAAGCCTTGAGGGGTAAACGCGCAAAAAGAACATTCGTAAGTGTACATGCTTACTTCTCTCACCTCTTGCGGATGCACCACCAATGACAGCATGACACCGAACGGGGAAATTGACCATTCAACCACTCATAATGAAAAAAAACTCGCCGTTGCACTGCATTGCATCAAACTCGCTACTCCTCTTCGTTGTTACCACAGGCAATATGCTTCAACTCCACACCATTTAAAACTCACCGAAACATCACGTTTGTTCTTTTTCTCAGAGAACTCTTCATAGAGCTTTGTCGTTTATAAACATGATATTCTAATCTTATCTAATCTAATCTAATTAAGACATTTGTAACGCGCCCTTTAACACTATGTTTAAAGGCGTTCCCATTGAAAAGGTTTTACTCGCCGTGGACTAAAGAACTGGACACTCTAAGATGGCATCTGTACTCTAAGTGAGTTGCCGCTTTTGGAACTCAAACCCGGGCTCACCCGATCCACTTTACAGCGGAACAGACCAATCATTATGCCGCAGACGCAAAGGTGTTAAATAAAAAAACCACAAGGTTACGAATAGTCAGTGTTAAATAAAAATACAATTGGCCATGAACAATAGAAACAAATTGATAAAAGCTAAAAGTTCAAAGCATAAAAATATTTTGAGTTAAATCAAAGAAACACTGAGGCGTATAAAATAGTTTACAATCATATCAAATATTGAGAAATGTTTCATGTTACAGAAAATGTTAAAAAGATTAAAAAAAGTAAAACTGAAGAACAAGAAGAAATTAACCAAAACTTTAATGTCATGAGAAATTTAATAATAATAATAATAATAATAATAATAATAATAATAATAATAATAATAATAATAATAATAATAATAATAATAATAATAATAATAATAATAATAATAATAATAATAATAATAATAATAATAATAATAATAATAATAATAATAATAATAATAATAATAATAATAATAATAATAATAATAATAATAATAATAATAATAATAATAATAATAATAATAATAATAATAATAATAATAATAATAATAATAATAATAATAATAATAATAATAATAATAATAATAATAATAATAATAATAATAATAATAAAAATAATAATAATAATAATAATAATAATAATAATAATAATAATAATAATAATAATAATAATAATAATAATAATAATAATAATAATAATAATAATAATAATAATAATAATAATAATAATAATAATAATAATAATAATAATAATAATAATAATAATAATAATAATAATAATAATAATAATAATAATAATAATAATAATAATAATAATAATAATAATAATAATAATAATAATAATAATAATAATAATAATAATAATAATAATAATAATAATGATAATAATAACTTCAATTTGTAAAGTGCCAAGGCAAGCAACTGAGAATGTTTAAGCGTAGATTAAGAGCAAAATAACTAAGAAGTGGAATAAAAAATCTTAGAAATGTATAATAGCTCATACTAACACCAAATTATTACTGAAGAAAGTTTCATGTTATAAGAAACCTTAAAAATGGCAAAAAATAAAATAAAGTCAAAGTTACAAAAACTGTTATGTCCTAAAAACCCAAAGCAGAAATTAGAAGTAAACTTAACTATAGAATCGATGAACCTCAAAAATTTGTGATTAACCATAGCTTCTAACAACATGAAAAAACAATTGAAAATTTTTTAATGTCGCTAGAAAGGCCACAAAGAATAGCAACCAATCGAAATTCGAAAACAAGATCTGACCAACCAAAGCTAACGTCTATTGACGAGCAGACACAGAGAGCAGGCAACTTTAAACACTACTGGTGTTATTGCTCTGCTAATGTTTCTTGTGTTATTACATTCTTGGATTAACGACCGCCTACAACCCAAGCAACCTTTGGTGCTGTTACGGATGATGCAATTAAACATCCTTGTGAACTGGTGTATATTGCCTCTGAACCTTCAGTAATATATGCGAGTGTTTCGAGTTTTTGAAATTTATTTTTAATTTCGAGAAATTGAAACTTCAAAAATTACTTTCGATGCTTAAGCAATCATTTTAGTTAGTTGCATTGAAATAGCATCCATTAGTCGCTTATCATTTCAATGTTCCTTGAAGCACATGTCCATACATCATGCAGATCACTGCATAGCTTAACATCCTCATCAATCTCACTCCGGCGTTTAAAGTTAACGATGCTATAAGGATTTATTAAAAAGCTGCATATCCTTCAAATTCCTAAAATATCAAAAAATAAACGTGTATTTTAATTTAAAACAAAAGTTTTTTTGGAGCATCGTTGGCCGTTAAAAGTAACTTTGAGATGACTCCCCGCAGACCGCCTGCAACTCTTATCTCCCTCTCCTTGCCGCTTCATAATCGCCTCAAGCACAAAATATAACTTCTGCGATTGTGCTCTTCAAATTGCCTTTTGTTTCGTTATGGCAGTCATTTTTGAACACGTTGGTTCAGTTATTGTTTCCTCCAGAAATGTCACTCGAACTAATAGAAACGTAATACAATAGAAGTAATGCTACAAGGTCGTGCATGAATTATATATGGTATTTAAAAATGGACACGACGTAACGTATTCTCAATGATCTTGTGTAATTGAAGGCATAAAACACCATGGCCCAAATGCATAAACCTCTCGCGCAGACGAGAACGGACGTCTGTGTGTTTGTGTGCGTGTTACTTATGCAAAACTGCAAGTTGATAAATCTCTTCTAAAACACATGGATTCAAAAACAATTATGATAGCCATAAAAATCACATTCATTTTGCAAGGTGTTTTTCGCAACTATATATATCCTCCTCCAACAACTCTAAACCCCGAAGCTGCAACGGCCAAAGAAGAAACTGCAAAAGACAGCAACATCAGAGACGCCATCTCTTTCACCACTGCTGCTTCGTATCTGGTCACCAAGTTCAGAATCTATGCGGAATTCAGTATCAAGTTTATGGTTTGTGTGCTAATCTTGACTAGATTAAAACTTTTTTATATTTTCGCGATAAATGAATGTTTGAGTTTGAAAGTTTGATCATTTGAAGTGCGATTGAAAAACCAGTTTGACATTTTACGAGCACAATGCAATATACGTAGTATAATTTGACTGATTGGTGTAAAAAACTTTAAACATCAGTTCAGAACCGGATCGGCAGAAGGCTTATTGCTGAGCAGTGGTGAGGTGGTGAAGGGGAAGGACTTCATGGTGTTGGAGATGTGGCAAGGGAGACTGAGGTATGTGTACAACGTGGGCAGTGGTGTGAGGGTGTTGGAGCCGAGCAAGAAGAAGAGGAGGAAGAAAAATAGAAAACGAGGTAAAAAGACGGACAAAGGAAAAGAGGAAGATTTTGACTTTTTGAACTCGCTTAACGACCACCAATGGCACTCTGTGCTGCTGAGAAAACTCAAGAGTCAAAAACACGTGCTCAAGGTTGATGGAGTCGTCTTCACAGACCACCTGCCTGATTCCAGGTAGGCTGGGGGCTGGAAGAGAGATGGGAAAGGAAGAGGGGGAAGGGGAGGGGGGAGGAGGGGGGCTAAAAGTGCAAGCTAAAGTGAACAGTGTATTGCTAAAATATTCATTTTAAAAATTATTGAAAAATTCAAAAATATTAAAATAAAAAAAGTCATTTGAGTATAATTATCAATGTTGCAATTATGGCCTTTCAATTTGAACTGGGCTTCTTATAGTAAACCATTTTAGACTTTTTTTCATAGCTGAAAATTTAGGGTTCAAAAGGTTGCTTGACACCTTTCAAGCTTTTAAGGAGCACTAATTATTGCCTTCTAGGTAATGCAAAACTGCAAAATTTATAAATATGCCGATCGTGATTTCAAAAATGTTGATGCTGACATCTTCAGACTCTTGCGGCTTTTTCACTTTTAATAACATTCTTATTCAAGATAATTTTGATTTAACTCAAATTTAAATTTAAATTTATTTTAAAAAAACATTTTTTAGTTTATACTAACAACGACAAGCAATGGCCACCAAACACCACAGAAACACCGTGTTTGACATCAGAGTTGACAACCTTTACATTGGTGGCAGGCGGTCTTTCAGTGGTGCTTTCCATGATGACGCTAACATAAATTACAAACAAGAAACAAAAAACCATATTAACATCGCTTACGGAACGTCTATTAGTAACAACGTAGTTGGTGGAGAAGAGATGGTGGAGTGGAGACGGAATGAGGGAGGAACTTCAGTTGAAAATCTTCTCAATATGAACCCAACTATCGATGAAAACTGTGAAAAAAGCTACGGGAACAACTCACGTGTCATAGGTTGCAAGAGAAAAGAGAACAGAAGCATTGAGAGCAGCAGATCCATCAGTGTTCACGATAGTGCCACAAGTCAAGCTGGCAGCAACTACATCAAAAAGACGCACCATCGCAAACAAAAAAACTTCATTAGTCACAACGGATTCAATAGGACTTTATCAGCAAAATACAATAATTATATCAACAACGACAACAACCAAGACAACCACAGCAACAACAAAAACCCCAACAACCGCAACAACAAAGCCGACAAGGGTTACAACGGCCACCTCATGTCGCAGCTCTTCTCGTCTTCCTCCATCCAGCAGGTCAAAAGCAGATCTGGCTTTGTGGGATGCATGGCCTCTCTCACTCTCAACCACCAGCCCTGGAGCCTTTCAGCAAACACCAGTCGCACGCAGAGCAGGCTGCTGGATGAGATCATCGATGGCTGCGAAGGTGGGTGTCGGTGGTTGTAAGCGAAAACTTCAGAATTAGCTTCATTGATGAGTGAGGGTGAGAAAAATTAGATTTTTACATTTTTCGAAAACTATTTTTATTCGAAAAATGTTGCGAAAAATTTAAAAAAAAAACAAAAAAACAAAAAAAAACGTTATTGGCTTTTTTTAACCACAGAACCGCTGGTTGTTTGCGAGCGTGGCAGTTGTTCGAATGGAGGGGAGTGTGTGCAGGAATGGAGTGACATCTCTTGCGACTGCTCTCTCACTTCTTTCCAAGGAGATCGCTGTGACGAAGGTATTTTAAGCTAATCTAATAAAAAAAATCGTTGATTTCACAATATTCACTCGCTTGTGCTTTTAACTAATATATTCAAAGTTTATTGTGGCTTCGAAACTCTTCGCGGTTAATGCCATCATAATAATCTAATCTAATCTTATCTTATCTTATCTAATCTAATCAAAATAAAAAAAAACCTTTTAACACTTTGTTCAAATGCGCTGCCAAAGAAATGGTTTTATTTGCTGTGCGCTAGATGACTAAACCACCCTAGCACGCCGTCTGTTCTTTACTTGAGTTGCTACTTTCAAAACTCAAATCCGAGCTTATCCGTTCACGCTCTGCAGCGGAACACAATGAAACAATATTTTTATTTGTGTTTTATTGTATTTATTAATGGATAGTTGAAGTCATCAATTGTATTTGAAACTCACGAAAGCTTGCAAACCACCTCTGCAAGCGAGTTTAGGATACGAGTTTATGGATACGGGAGGCAGACTGGTGTACAAAGAAGAACCACAAGGAAGGAAAGAGTCGACAAAAGACCACGTCACCATGGGAGTGGTTACCAGACAACGCACCAAGGGTGTCTTGCTTAGAATTTCCAGTATAACATCCAGGGATTACATATCTTTGGAAATTGTTGGTATCGTTGCATCATTGTGTTTATGTACAATACATTTTTTCCGTATGAAAGTTTCTTTATCCCGGTGAAACCTTTTATTTGCTAATCTTATTTTGCAATTATTTTAATTATTCTTTTTAAATCAACCCTTAAAAATTCCAACTTTGGCATATTTCCATTTTAACATGTACAGCAACAACAACAACAACAAAAACAAAAACAACAACAAAAACAACAAAAACAACAAAAAGAAAAAGTTCAAACTATAAAAAACAAATAAAAAAGTTTTTAACTTAGAAAAAGAAAAAAATAGCGACAAGGCAACTGCCACCAACACAGGCAGGGGGTAATTTGTTCGTGCTCTACAACATGGGCAAGAGGACCCACGTCATCAGCTCCGTCGCCATGGAGACCATCGACTATGACGTCAACAGCTCCACCTACAATCAGAAGTTCAATGGCAAGCAAGACGCTCACACGCAAAGAAACGTCACGACGACAAACACAAGTAATCACGCTTTTGTCTTTTTTTGTGAGTTGTTGAAGAAAATACTCCTCTTGAGTGGGCTTCTGAATGCAGTTGTTTGTCCCAAAGCTTAAATAGCATCTGTTGTGTAAATATTTTTTGGAATTATTTTGTAGATAGCTTTAAACTATTCAAATGACCGCATGACACGTGACTTGCACAAAGGCGTGCAGAACGTGAAGCTGAATGACGGCAAGTACCACGTGGTTCACTTTTCCAGAAACTTTCACAACTCCACGCTGGTCTTCGATTCACACTACGTCGCCCATATCTCGCCCCCAGGTCTGTGTTTGAAAAGGTTGAGAAGTGGGATGGGAAATCCAGAACAAAGTTAACTATACAAAACAATACAACACAATACAACACAATACAACACAATACAACACAATACAACACAATAAAACACAATACAACACAATACAACACAATACAACACAATACAACACAATACAACACAATACAACACAATACAACGCAATACAACACAATACAACACAATACAACACAATACAACACAATACAACACAATACAACACAGTACAACACAATACAACACAATACAACACAATACAACACAATACAACACAATACAACACAATACAACACAATACAACACAATACAACACAATACAACACAATACAACACAATACAACACAATACAACACAATACAACACAATACAACACAATACAACACAATACAACACAATAAAACACAATACAACGCAATACAACACAATACAACAAAATACAACACAATACAACACAATACAACACAATACAACACAATACAACACAATACAACACAATACAACACAATACAACACAATACAACACAATACAACACAATACAACACAATACAACACAATACAACACAATACAACACAATACAACACAATACAACACAATACAACACAATACAACACAATACAACACAATACAACACAATACAACACAATACAACACAATACAACACAATACAACACAATACAACACAATACAACACAATAAAACACAATACAACGCAATACAACACAATACAACAAAATACAACACAATACAACACAATACAACAAAATACAACAAAATACAACACAATACAACACAATACAACACAATACAACAAAATATAACACAATACAACACAATACGTCACAATACAACACAAAACAACGTACTAACAACTTAACTTTTTTGAGAATTTTTTGTTAACGATACACAATTGCAGAAATGAAGTTGAATTTGATAACGGACTAGATGCTTTCTAAGCGAACATATAAAGCGATCCTTGAGTTGACTTAGTGGGTTTTTTTGTCGCATTCTTATCGTCTCGTCAATCTTGAGTCTTCAAAAGAGCGAGTGGCGAGAAGAATGCTTAATCAGATATGCTCATGAGAGCTTGATCGCATGGGCAACTTTCAACTCACTTCATATTGAGGCTTGTTTGCAAGGATATTTAACTATGCAAAAACCAGTAATAGATTTACTCACTTTAAATTTTAAAAATGTTTTTGATAGGTAACTAATGCTACATTAAATCTCTTTATGCTTTCGAATTTGATATTCACCTCCATGCACGGAGGCCATAAAGAAGCTCACGACTCTGTGCTTTGTGGATCAAGCAGCCATGTCAACGTCGACTTCCACTCACTGCACTCGCCTAATCACTGCCCGAATGTCGACACCTCCCTTCATGTCGCGTGTCATCCTCTCCACCACTTTTTCTTTTTTATTTTAAAAGTATTTTCCTTCTACTTGTTTATTTCGGTTTATTTTCAAGATTATTTTCAAACTTTTTCACCAAACATCTTTTCAAAGAGGTGCTAGCTTTGTATTATTAATTTTTATTAGCGAGTTTCGAAATTTTCATATATTCTGTTTGGCCAAAAATGTGAATTATTCTGTAACTTCAGAAAGTAGACAACTGAAAGAGTCCACTGCCATGAATTCAAACACCTCGCAAAACCAAACTTATGGCTTACCTTCGGAGTAAATTAGACAAAAAACATCAATTTTCTTCTCATTGAGATGATTTCACAAAAATAATGAAACCGTCAAACAGGCAAGCAGCACACTAGTTTCGACGGGCCTGCGAGGGTGGAGGTTGGAGGCGCTTCGGTCAGTCCCGCCCAGACCATCGTTAACCCCTTCATCGGCTCCATACACGGTGGCAAACGTCGCTGCACGATAATCTTATTTTATTTGATCTCTATCTGATCTGATCTAATCCAATTTAATCAGAACATTAGAACAGTGTTGAGTACCCATTGTACAAGAGCGCTTATGATATAATAAAACTGTGTGTAAACAAATAATAGAGGTAGTGAAAAGAATCGAAAATAAAGCTAACAAAATGGTCGTGTCCATTTACCGAAAGTGAAGTATTTATCAATGTCTTTTGCAAGTTATCTCGAACACTCAGGCCTGAACGTGAACGACATGCTGATACTGAACGCCATTGCTGCCGATGAAGCCGACGACAACGAAGACGGCCACAAAAAAATTTTCGGCAACGTTCGCCTTGTGACGAAAATAGAAGAAATTGCGTAGGTGGAAGAATTTGGAAGAAATATTGTTTGTTTGTGAGAATGGGAATAGCTTAAATGTTAATGAAAACGTTCTAAAAGACAATAATTTTAACTTTTTATTTCAGAAAAGACAAGGATTACTCAAAGGATGTTGAACCAAAAGAAGCAAAGGACATTTACAGTCTGCCTACTGACGCCGCTGACGATCTCGAAGACGACGAAGACTCGTGGTCGTCAGGATTGAACGGAGATTTGAAACTTATGATCGAAAGCAACAACATGCCTACAACACGTGTGTCTTTACCCTCTGTACCTATGGAACGCCATTCTTCGGTGCCCTCAAATGACATTGATTTTTGGGAAAATCCCAGTCCAGTGTACAGCTTCACAGACATGCACAGAAACGTGGACATCGAGTTACTGCCAAAAGAGGAAGGGCTGGAGGAATGGGAAGAGAAAAGTTTGCACAAACACATGGGTCTTAATGTGGCCCTGTTGGCAGGCTCAATGGCGGCGCTGTTCCTGCTGATGATCTTGCTGGCGCTGTTGATGCTTTTCAACAAAAGCAAGCACGATGAAGCACTCGAGCACTCGTGGCCGCAGAAGAAGCCGAAGGGTGAGAAGAGTGCCATGGTGGAGGAGGAGGTGGTGGTGGATCTCGAACGAGGTGCCGTTGATGACAACAATAACGACGAACAAACCAACCGTCCCACCAAGGAGTGGTACGTTTGAGACCGAAGAAAGCAATAGCGAATCGTCTGTATTTAACAAAACACTACACGGATTTTGACCACAAATGAAGTTGCTCATACATTACCACTTAATAAAAGTGCCAACAGACTACGAGTAAATTTGAGGATGACGAATGAGAAAGAAGACATGAAATAGTAAAATGAACGTTGTGCGAGCCCACGAGCGTACATTAAACCTGATCAATCTATAAATACTATTATACAATGTCGGGTCAGTAGTAGAAATAACTTTCAAAATACGGCATTTGATAGCATTTACTAGTGTGAGAACTGTTTGATAAGGTATTGAGCTGTGAACGTTCGGAACACCAAGCTACCAAATAATGTGATTTCAGAAAAAAATTATTTAATTCATTTGGCTTTATTCTTTTTTTCGGAAGGAATAATTTTGAAAAAGTTGGTGATGGTTTTGTTTTTGGAGCCTCCGATGGGACTGCTTTCGACTTTTGGTGCTTCTTCGACGCTGTCGTCGTCTATCACCATCACCTCAGGATCATCCACGACAGAATCAACTACCACAACGCCATCCACCGCAGGATCAACCACTGGCGTATCTTTGTGGACACGTTCGTAACAATTTATAACAGTTTGGTTGTGGTCGTTGTCGTCACCACTGCTGCTATTGCTGCCACCACTGCTGTACTCATACTGCCCATTGGTGCCCGGATTACCACCGCTGCTTCCGCTGCTACCATTGCTCGAATCACAATCCAGTTTGATAGGCTGTGCTGAGGAAGCATCGTAATCAACTTCCACTTCGCCACGATTCACTATGTTTTTGATCACATCATACATCAAGGTGTTAAGTAGCCCATTTTGGCTTACTTCACCATTTACCAGACCACTTTTAGTCAAACCACCATCGACCGCTCCATTGCTAACACCACCACCTTCCTTTCCACTGCCCTTCGGAGTTACGGGCTCAGTCACTTGCAGCGTTGTTACCATCACTCTGCGGGGCTTCTTGATCGGAGTGGTGCTTGAAGTGGTGGTGCTGTGAGTTGTGGATATGGCGGTTGAAATGGTGACGCCGGTTGAAGAAATGATGCTTGAATTGGTGGTGGTTGAAGCGGTGATTGTTGAAACGGTGGTGGTTGGAGTGATAGTAGGTGCAGAGATGTTAATTGGAGCAGTGGTGGGCGCTACCACAGACGTTGCAGTAGAGACTGCCTCCTTGCAAACAGCGCTGCCACCTGCATCAGAGTGACCGGCGGAAGGAGCAACAAAGGCGGCATGAGCGGTTGAAGAAGCCGAAACGTTGTCTGAAACCTTGGTGACGGTGTGCAAAAGTATTCTACGCGCATTTGGCTTTTCGATGGGAGATTTGAATAGAGAATGGGGTGAGGATGGCTGGAGTGGCTTTTCATTGGAAGAGATCTTTTCTCTTTGGAGTGTTTCAGCAGGCTGGCTAGAAGGTGACTTGAAAAGGTTGGAGTTTTGGATGTTGGCGGGTAGAAAGTTGAGGTTGCAAGGGGAGGTGCCGGAGGTGATTTGTTGGGTTTTAATTCTGCGTGGCTTAAACTCCCCCTCCACTTGGAGCCGTTTCACCCCATGTTCCCCATCCGAGTCTGAAGGCCTCTTGAGACCTGTCTTGAGGTTCGGCGAAGTGTGATTTGAAGCTTGCTTGTCGCTCTCTGTGTCGTTTGTGTTGTCTATTTGTTCAGAAGTTTTGTTGCATGGTTGTGATTCTTTGTTGTTTTTGTTGAGTTGTGGTTCTCTGTTGTTGTTGAGTTGTGGTTCTTTGTTGTTGTTAAGTTGTGGTTCTTTGTTGTTGTTGAGTTGTGGTTCTTTGTTGTTGTTGAGTTGTGGTTCTTTGTTGTTGTTAAGTTGTGGTTCTTTGTTGTTGTTGAGTTGTGGTTCTTTGTTGTTGTTGAGTTGTGGTTCTTTGTTGTTGTTGAGTTGTGGTTCTTTGTTGTTGTTGAGTTGTGGTTCTTTGTTGTTGTTGAGTTGTGGTTCTTTGTTGTTGTTGAGTTGTGGTTCTTTGCTGTTGTTGAGTTGTGGTTCTTTGTTGTTGTTGAGTTTTGGTTCATTTTTCTTGTTTTCGTTGTGGGGGCTCGTTGTTTGTTGTACTGCGTTATTGGCGGATGTTGAAATACTTTTATTGAAGGTTAGCACCATACTAGCATTGCCTTCTTCCTCTTTGGCAGCCACCTTGCTGGGAGGATCTTCGCCACAGAAGACCACATCATCACTGTCGCAAGCAGCCTCAGCAGCTTGTGACCTGAAGAGGGTGGAGTTGCCAGGCGACGTGTGGTCGCTAGGCAAGGTGTCGATGCGAAGGCGTTTCTTGCGAGCACTGTCAAGGCTGTGGACTGCACTGCCCGACTGCGAGATGAACTTCATGATGGATGGGTGTTTAGAGGACTTGGGAGTGGTGGAAAGAGGGTCGGAGGGATGAAGGTGAGTAGAAATCTTGGGAGTTCTGAGCTCACCAGTCGAGGTCTTCTCGACCGAGTCATTCAACTGGTTGTTGAGCGACTTGAACGCCTTTTGGGGGAGACAAGTTTCCCAGTGCCAGCTTGAAGGAACGGGCAGCTTGTGCAGGGAGTACTCATGCAGCACCTCCTCTCGCACATACCACAGTCGGTGTGGGTGCCTTTCCCGAATGCGCTTGTACTGCGCCACCTGCCTCACTTTCGCCTCCAACTGCCTCTTGGAGATGGTGTGGCCTGTCTTCTTCACCTCCTCCCTGCCCTCCTCCCTCCTTTCGTCCTCTTTTTTTTTATTACTCCAGAAGTGCTTGAACTCTTGAGTGATTTTATCGATGCCCCAGCAACACCCATGCACCAGTCTCAACAGCTGAGGCATGGCTGGAAAGAATATGGGTCAATAGGTTATGAAGCTGTGTAAGGCAACATATGATGAGTGGTAGATCGTTAATAACCGGATTATTCTATAAAAAAATATTATCATACTACAAGACTACTACAAATAATATTACACTACAGCACCTATATTAGTACACTATAATAAAAACATTAGTACATGATAATAAAAACATTAGCACATTATAATAAAAATATTAGTACACTATAATAAAAACATTAGTACACTTGATAATATTTGAATAATAAATGAACAGTGTGAGTGCACTGGAGCTGCAATTCAGACAGTGGCACCTTCGTCGGGCACAGACAGAGTCTTGAATCTCTGGTCCACCGAGGTATCCTTGCCCGTCTGTGGTGTCGAGGGATGCTTGAGTGGTGACAAGTGAATCGGCAGGGTGGTGGCCTTGTCCAGTGGTCGAGCCTGTTGAATGATGATGACGGTATGGATGATGATGATGATAATGAAGCTGATGGTTAAGAAAGAATAATACTATCTAATTTGTGTGGCATCGAGGCAGGCAAGTGAGTCATCAAGATGATAAAGGCGATGATAGATTAAAGTGAAAATACAACGGTAGATATGAACAGCAATCAACAAATAAACTTTTTGAGGTCAGCACCTCAAACTCCTTGAAGAAGTCCCTCATGCGCTCCAGCTGCTCACGCTTCGGCACCACCCTCTCAAACTTCTTTTCACCTTCCTTACCACCATCTCCTTCTTCACCATCTCCTTCTTCACCATCTCCTTCCTTACCACCATCTCCTCCTTTACCACCATCTCCTTCTTCACCATCACCTTTCTTACCACCATCTCCTTCTTCACCATCACCTTCCTTACCACCATCTCCTTCTTCACCATCACCTTCCTTACCACCATCTCCTTCTTCACCATCACCTTCCTTACCACCATCTCCTTCTTCACCATCACCTTCCTTACCACCATCTCCTTTCTTACCACCATCTCCTTCTTCACCATCACCTTTCTTACCATCATCTCCTCCTTTACCATCATCTTCTTCTTTACCACCGCCTTTCTTAACATCATCTCCTCTTTCTTCATCATCTTCCTTACCCCCACCTCCCTGAACAACGTTAACTCTCACACCCTCCTTTACAACACTATTTTTTGCAGTCAACTGATCGATTCCTTTCACTTTAACCACACCACCATCTTCTTCCTCCTCCTCCTCGTCATCTTCCTCAAAGATTCCATCAGGTCCCCAGTACAAGCCAACGCACAAAGGCCTCAGCTTCTGAATCTTCTTGTTTTTCATCTCCTCCTCAAAATTCTTCATCTTTATCATCTGCCTCGCTTTCAACATCTCTGGAGACACCTACGAAGTGGTATGAGTGGTGTGGTGTGGTATAAGTGGTGAGGAGTGTTGTGGTGTGGTGTGAGTGGTGTGGAGTGGAATGGTGTAGTGTGTTGCAAACACCCTACCAAGTTCACTTACGTCATCATTGTCATCACAGCCCTCATCTTCAGACAAGTATCCATGCGGAACAAAAAATCCATCTTCTTCTTCTTCATCCTCATCTTTTTCTCCTTCTCCCTCCGCCTCTTCATCATCACCCTGAAGATAAATAAATTGAATTGTTGAGTTGAAACTCAAACGACACAGCATCCCTTCATCATCAACATCACCAACACCTTAACCACCACAACCACAAATACACTACACCAATACCATAATCACAATTACACCACCACCACCACCACCACCACCACCACCACCACCACCACCACCACCACTACCATCACCACCACCACCACCATTAGCACCACCACCACCACTACCTCGGAATGAGAAATGTCCTCTCCGGGTTCTTCCTCTTCCCATTCCGAATCCGAATCAACCTGACAGTGAAACAATGTGATGGTTGCTTGATATTGGCCACTTTGTTTTTATTGACGCTGTTTGAAGTTATGGTAAAATCAATCTACCCTCAATAAGATTTGAATTGGCTTGAATGAAATTATAGTAAATGAACATAAGTGCAGAATGGACACAAAACTTAATAGGACCACTTTTTATCTTTTATACCTTTAACATTTTGTCTCATTACACAAAAACCTCGCTACACAAGCATCCCACCAACCAAAAACCTCACCATACACGTTCCACCACACAAACACCCTATCACACAAACACCTCACCACACAAATAATAATTATCTTTATAAGTGAAATTTCATTTGATTTCCCCATTTTACCCCACCCCACAAACACCTCATAATCCAGCACAGGGTCCTTGCCGAAGGGTCTTCTGGCCACAACAAGGGAGCTTCTCTTGCTCCAGGTGCCGTAGTAGGCAGGTCGGTTGTTCTCGTGGAAGTGTAACAACTTCATGCGCACCTGAATGACCGTTGTTGATGCTAAAGAATAATAATAATAATAATAATAATAATAATAATAATAATAATCATAATAATCATCATCATCTTCATCCTTATCTTCGTCATCGTCATTATAACAATACATCTGCATCACCACCAACAAATCTTCCAACCACCGTTTTCAATGGCTTTTTGTTTTCATCGGCCTCGCCTTCACTCAAGGCTATGACATCATCCTCCTCCTCCTCATCCCTGTCGAATGTTGTGTCATTATGCAAGGCATTATAACTTACTTTCCATCATCATCATCATCATCATCATCATCATCATCATCATCATCATCATCATCATCATCATCATCATCATCATCATCATCATCATCATCATCATCATCATCATCATCATCATCATCATCATCATCATCATCATCATCATCATCATCATCATCATCATGTCACCTACACCACACCTGAGCCATGTTCTAGATGCTTTTCCGACCATCACAGCGCCACTCTTCAGTTCCTCAATGTACAACGTCGGAACCTCACTCATCTGCATACAAACATGTTCATCACATCACTACCAACTATTTTTTTTATTATTTTTATTACAATTATTCGTTATTAATAATATTTATATCAATAACAAGAAAAAAAATATATATATAACTATAATAATAATTATTATTAATCATCATCATCATCATCATCTTACATTATCTTTTTCACCCTCTTTCACATCATCATTCAGCTCACCTTATCCTCCTCCTCCTCCTCCTCCTCCTCCTCCTCCTCCTCCTTCTCCTCCTCCTCCTCCTCCTCCTCCTCCTCCTCCTCCTCCTCCTCCTCCTCCTCCTCCTCCTCCTCCTCCTCCTCCTCCTCCTCCTCCTCCTCCTCCTCCTCCTCCTCCTCCTCCTATTTTTCGTCACCATCACACACACACACACACACACACACACACACACACACACACACACACACACACACACACACACGCGCGCGCGCGCGCACACACACGCGCACACAGACCTGCTTGAGAGCAGCATCGAGAGCAGTAACCTTCTGCTTGAGTTTCTCACCCACAACCCTCACAAGAGGCGCCACCCTCATGTGCTCCTTCACCTCAAATGGCTGGAAGAGGCTTTGAGCAGAGCTGGTGCTCTGGGTAAAAAAAGAAGGAAAAGGAAGAGAGGGCAAAAAAAGGAAAAAGAGAAGAAGAGAGGAAGACGAAGAGAGGGTGGAGGAAGAAAGAAGAAAAAGAAGAAAGGAAGGAAGAAGAAAAAGGAGAGTAAGAGGAAGAGCATTATGAGCGTAAGAGATGAGTTAAACTGCAAAAGCATAAGTAAAGTCTATAGTTGAGCAATAGTTGGTTGGTCTTGCATGGAAGATATAGTGGAAAGAGTGGCAACCTTTGATGAGGTGGTCTTTTTTGGGGGTGTTTCCGAGGACTTCTTGAAGAAATTCTGCATCATCAACTTTTCTTTGCTGTTCTGAGGTGGTTGGTCGAGGTGGTGAGGTTGTTTATCCAACATTCATGACATTAAAAAGTTTATTATACATAATTATCAGAAAGAAAAGTAAAAAATAAACGAAAGTGAGGAAGGAGTGGAACCTTCTGTTCAGACTCCATCTCCTTCTTCCTCTTCTCCTGATTCTTGAGTCTGTTGCAAAGAACAATGAATCAATAAGTAATTCAGTAATTTCTAGACTTCATTATGATGGCTTGTGACAACACAACTCACTCTTCCTTCTTCCTGCGCTCCTCCTCCAGCTGCTCCAGTTTCTGCTTCTTTTCCTCTTCCTTCTGCTTCTTCTTCTCCTCCTTTTCCTTTTCTTTTTTTATCTTTAATTCCATTCTTTCTTTTTCTTTTTTTTCCTTTAGTTTTTTAATGACAAATAATATATAAATAAATTCAAAGAACGATTCAATTTAGAATTAATGAATATTTTTCACATTAACAGTCACAGATAGTTTTATTTTCATTATCATTGTTGTCAGTCTCTTCACTAGCATCCTTATCTTTATAATTATTTTAGTTTATTATATTTAACTTGATGTCACCTTTTCCTCAATCCTTTGTTTCTCTTTTGCCTCTTTAGTCCTTGCTCTAAGAGCCTTCTCGGATTCCTAAATGTTTTATTATATTTAGTTATGTATCAAAATAAAGTTTTTGTCTTGATAGATTGAAGTTCCACAATGGAATTTGTTTGGAACCTTACAAAATATTTGAAGTTACTCACCGATAGTTTAGTTCTGACTTTTGGTTTCCCAGTTTTAGAAGACGCCATGTAAGAAGTGGGAAGATTAGCGGTGTCCTGCTGATCACTTTCCTCTTCATTGGTAATCTTGTTAGCACTCCTGTCCAACTGATCTGCTTCCATGGGTTCGTCATCATTGTCAACGACAACACAAACTACACTTGACATTTCAGTCCCTACTGTGGCCATGATAAAACTTTGCTGATTTTTTTGGGTTAAACAAGTCTTTTTGTGATTTAAAAGATATCTAAAAATGTCAGTTATATACAAATAAGTTATTTTGTGGAAGATCGTAACAGAGAATGAAGTGAACAACAAGACCCAAGTGCTTACATATTAATTTTTGGCGCCTTTAGAAGATGGCCGATGGAATAGTCAGAGATGAGCTATACGTGGTTGCTAAGTAGTTCGTGTAAATACAGTCAACACACCTTTGAAGTCAAAACAATCAAAACATCAGGGTCTTTATTTGCCAATCTTTCTAGAATCTCTTTTTGAAAATGAATTCAAGAAAACCTTACAAAGACATAGACTATGATCTAATGAAAGAAAAAATTCGCACCTTGTCACTTGAAGCTGAGAAAGGAATGGAAAGAGTGAGCGGATTAGAAAAGAAAATCAAAGAGGAAAGCAAAGAAGAACTTTTTCAAGCCCATAAAGAAGTTATAATGACAGCCTGGAAAGAGTTTGTTACACAAAATAAACTTGCTAAAGAATACCTAACCAAAAAGATGGAAGCAATGGAAAAAAACAACGACAAAGATTCCGAACGTTCCAAGTCAAAAAACAATGGGAGAAAAATTGTTCGTAACAAAAGGTTGTCTTATTTAACTCATCTTCATTACCCTTTTTTAAGGTTAATTTCTTTGCAGTATTTCAGACAACCAAAAACTCAACTACTTGAGTTCCTGTGTGATGGAATTGGTGAAAGAAAAGACCAAAGAAAACTCGGAATCAGAAACAAGTAAACTAAAATCATAAATATTGAAAAATCACACATGAAGAAAAATATCTGTGAAATAGCATTTTTTCTTCATATAAACTCTACATTGAAACTTTCAGAATACATTTGACCCATCATTCTAGTTTACGCTGTGGAAGATGACGAGATGCTGGTGACCAGTCTTCCAGAGTCTCTGACCTCCATGCGCTGCCATGACCCCCACTTTAAAAGCTCCCTTCTGAAACGTTTCATGTACCTTGACGACAAATATGCAAGGATTATCAAGCAGCTTCAAGAACTTTCTCTGCAACTACGATCGTTTGAAGCTACGAATTTGTTGCTGTTAAAAACAAATCTTTTAAAGATTATGTATTTTTTATATGAAATGAAAAGATAAAAATAATACTTGTTTAATCGCCTTCTATAAACTAAGGGATGAGAGAGGAGGCTGGTCCCATGAAGATCATGTAACGTTCCAGCAAGTGAACAAAATTTACAACAGCGAAGACTGGTGTTTTGTTGGTAACAATTGCAACGTCAAAAACAAGAGGATGTTGTGCATGGATATGTTGTTGCGTGTGTTGCCACATAAGACCAGGCTCCAAATTGTAAGTTCTTCATGTTAGTCTTGAAGCTGTTAGAGGATTACTGCACATAAATCATGCTAGTCAGGTTGTTTTAACGTGCTTATTTAAAAAGGAAAAGTAGAAAATAAATGAAAAGCTTAAAATAGAATATAGAAATATTTATTTATACCTATTTACATATTGAATAAACACAAAGATAAAAGGGTGCATATTATTTAAGAGCGGTCATCCAATAACAGCTTCGAGGTCACCAATTATAATAAGAGATATTAAATCTAAAAAATATATTAAACCTTATAAAAATTATTTTTCAAATTCTTAGTTGGATTACGAGAAGTGGTGTGAGCAAATGGAACTGAAGCAAACGACGAAGACGAAGATGCTGGAGAGGTGGAAAGAAAGCAGAAAATGGATGGAAACAGAATCGATTAGGTCTTGAATGAGTGAATTTATTTTTTATTTTTTATATTTTTTAATATTTTATTTAAATTATGCCACGCGTCGTCTTATTGTGGTTTCTCGCGAAGCTGAGCAGAACTTTTTTTCATATAAATTGAATAATATCTCTAAGCCCTACTGGAAACCAAAGTGTTTTCAGAAAAAAAGTTATTTCGTCCCATTAACAGAATAATAGAAAAAGAGAATAATAATTTCATAAAAAACAAAGAAAAGAAACTGGAGGAAGAAGAGAAAAAGAAAGTTTTGCAAGAAAGTCGAAATAGGGTACATTGGTAGTTTGAAATTTGAATTTGAAACAACATTTCAATAATAATGGTTTAATTAAACATCTCATAAAGTCGGAATAACTATTTCAGGTGGCTCTCTGGAAGTCTCAACACGAAGAAGAACGTTTGGAAGAAATGAAAATTAAAGAAAAACTATTGGAGAAGGAAAAGGAAAAAGAAAGAAAAAAAATGATCGAAAATGAAAAGTTAAATAAAGAAAAGGTATTGTTTATAATCTTACTCATGAGATTGACTTAGTTTTCCAAACTATCATTTTGAAGCTTCAAAAACACCGGGAGATGAAAGAACAAGAAATGAAGGAAAAAAGAATGATTGAAAAAAAATCAAAAATTTTGGAAAAAAACCAGTACCAAAGAAGATGTGAAAATGACAGAAAGAGGTGAAACATTTTTTTTACTTTTTAAAGCTAAAATATGCATAAGTGGAATTCTGAACCTCAGAGTAGAGTTCAGAAAACACGAACGAAGCATGAAAATTGACAAAAAAGCTTCTGCGGAGAAAGAAAAAAGAAAACTTGAAGAAAAAAAACGAATTTCTATGGAAAAAACTCGAGAAAGGTTGGTAGCCTAACTTTTAAAATCTATCAATCGACAGGTCATAATTAAACTTTGTGAAAACATAAAAACCATGTTATTATATTTTAAAATTTTTATTTTTTAAAAAGTTTTAACACTCAAAAAGACTGAAACCACGTGTGGACTACGACCTGGGAAGAGCCCTCAGTGACACACAGACCTCCAAGGCCAAACAACAGCTTCCTTCCTCTCTCAAGCACATCGATGAATTCATCTCAGGCGTTTTCTGCCCTCCAAACAACACCTTCAGCGATGATCAAGTGCTTGAAACATGGAAATGGATAAACTTTCAAGTCTTTGGAAACTGGGCATTTGAAAGGATTTAAAAGCTTCAAACTTTAAAAGTTTTAATGAGGTATTAATTTTACGAAAACACCACCACAGATAACAGCCGATCCTAGATTTGTGATGGAGGAAAGATTGCGGCGAGAAAACCTTCTAAAACACCAGTATGCTAGGAATATGATTAGTAACTCAAAACCACTGATAAATCCAAGAAAAGACATATTTTCTCAAGTAATTTTGGAATGAAGTGATCAACTGAAACAAGATTCCTTGAATATCTTTATTAAAAGGGATGCATTAATAAAATATGTTGGCAGTTTTTGAGACGTTCTGGTACGAGTGTAGAAAAGGATGAAATATTCTAAGGAAATGTTTCATTTTTCGATTACTGCTATCACAGTGAGAAAATTATACTTAAATTGAACTGAAAAAGTGCTTATAATCGATTATTCAGCACACTGAAGCCCTTCTGCTGAGTATATCTTGAAAATTACCGGATGAAAGAGGCAAGACGGTGGGTGGCAAGGTCCTTGAGAGCAAATGAAGTTTTTCGAAACACATGTTGGCCGAAGGTCTTTGGCTGTATTGAAAAAAAGTTATTGAAACAGTTGACCAAGCTACACACAAGTCTTATTTATATATACTTGTACACGCACCTTGGAGGCATGGTGAAAAGAGAAGAAATTAGTTTTCGAGTACAATCGTTGAAGATGCTTTCGATGTGGAAAGAAATGTCTACAACAGCTTGGCAAGTCATTTGTAAGTCTTTTTTGTAGAAAGGAGAAAATCCGGTCAACATTATAAATACTACTACACCAGCGCTCCTGTTGAATATTTTTTTAAAGTAGCTTTATTCATATAGTAAACTAAGTTTTATTGATAATATGTTCTCGTGGTGTAGTGGTTATCACGTTCGCCTAACACGCGAAAGGTCCTCAGTTCGAGCCTGGGCGAGAACAACTTTTTGTGTTCTCTATTAATTTAAAGAATAATCATTGAATTGGCGTTAATTTTTTAAAAGTTTATTTATAATATTTTTTATTTATTACCAGATATCTGCATGGAACGTGACTGGAATGTGTTGAAGGATTTCCGGAGAACAAAATTCCGCGTCTCCACCAAAGCAGCACACATACTCTTTTGAAAGGTAAATAAACTCATTAGGTTTTAAAAAGCTATATTTTGTCACAACTTTTTTCAAAAAATTATAAACACAAGATTATAGGTTGATGTATTATAAATTTAAAAGGAAAGTATTAATTCGGGCTTTTTATTTCACAACATTTGTATCAAAGTATGTAACTAGTCGCGTATAATTTTTTTTATAATTTTTATAATTTATAATTTTTTGAAAAAAGCTATATTACATATAAAATATCTTACCTGAGTCCCAAGCAGTCGATTTCATTTCTTTTGCTTGACTAAAATCAATGAGTTTTATTGAAGGGAGAGAAGCATCACTCAAGTCTACCAATAGATTTTCTGGCTAGAATTTTTATAATAATTTGAATAAAGAATTTTAGAAAAAAATTTAATCCATTGAATTAAAATATATTTACATTAATCTTCAGATGGATGATTTTACGATGGTGGAGATAATCCAAGGCATTGAAGAGTTGCATAGAAAGCTTGAAAACTAGATTATTTGTATAAGAAGGAAGACTCTTTTTTCCTTCTTTTAAGAGAGTCTGTAAGTATTCGAACAGATGGCCGTGTTTCAAGCTGTCATGGTTGAAAAGTTTTGTGTGTGACAAAAACTTAGAGATAACCAATAGATGAATAATATGTTTAAAAGACTTACTAGGGATATATTGTGAGGTAACCATAATTTACTTCAAATATCTTCATGGCTTTCACCAAAGATGGATGCTCAAAGGACGTTGTAAGCGAAGCTTCGTTCAAAACTGATTCTTTACTTCGAAAAAACTTGCTGCAAAACTTTCCCACAACAATGTCATTAGCATTTTGGCGTGTAATATACTTTCTTACAACTGTTAAGTTCTTGCCTCTGAATTTTTTTTCAAAACGTCAAATGTATTAATAATAATATCAAAAATAAAATAAAAAGCCATTTAACTTACATGTGTAGTGTAGAAAATTCTGTGAAATATTCATCAAAGTTTTGAGATAATTCTAAAATTTTTATTTTTTTCAATTGAACGTTGCTTTTTTGTTTTGTAGACAAATTTTGAGTAACAAGTGATGGTGATAAACAGGCCAGTCTCGCATTCAATTCTTCAGTCAATGCTGAAGTCACTTTTAACCTAGGTTTCAATTTAACTTCTGCATAACATTGACGAAAATTAGTACAGTTTCGTAACTAGAAACTATAAATTTGATTATTAATTTTTATTGAATAAAGTTAACGTACTAGTTCATGCGTTCATGAAAACATAAACGATGCGTGGTATTTACCAGGAGAAACTTTGAGCAACGCCTCAGTAAATGTTGAAGCATAGCGGTTACTAACCTCACATTTGTACAGGCCACTTTGACTGGCATCAATGTTATACAACTGCAAATCAAATAGAATATGCCAAATAGGTTGATTTATCACTGGATATTACTTTACACAAATTTGTTTTAATAAAGGGTTTTTACCGTTAATTTGCACTCCGTTTGGTTGTTGTTGATTTTGTGATATTCCATTCTTTCTTCTGAACTGTTTAAAATGATCTCATTTTGAGGAGAAATCCAGGTGACTTTGATTTTGTTGTCAATCTCACTTTCCACCATATTTTTGTCATCATTTTTTTTTCTTCTTATAACTTCTAAGTCGCCATTTGCAAAAATTTTATTTTTGTCTTGGGATTCTAGGGGCGCTGTGCATGATATAATGCAGCTCAAGGTCACATGGGATTTCTCAACTACTGTGGTGTTCTTGAGAGCCACAATGATTACTGGGGCTTCAGCCTGTTTCAAAGTGAATTGTTGAAGAGAATTTTGACAATTTGAAGTTTAAAAAATAGTTACAATTTGTTCCTGATCTTCTTTTTCATCTTTGGTTGCTTCCTTTGATGTTTGTGATTTCAATTCACTCTTGTGTTCACAAGCAACACCTGCTTGCTCTTCTCCAGCACTCATTGTCAAACTGGGTTTTTTGAAAAACATTTTCAAGTTGTTCCATCTGGATTAGTCGTCAAGATACAATTAACATTCAAATGTTATTTCAGTGGGTTAACAATCAAACTCACACAACACCAGCTGTCTTGGGTACTTTCAAAAAGTCTTCACTTTTAAGCAAGGATTCTTCATACTTGGAATCACGAGAACCATCCAGTAAGGAGCTGCTTTCACTGCTCTTGCTGTTTCTTGTAGCTTTTGAAGACTGCATTTTTCAAAAATTTTCTTAGTGAGATTATTATCATATTGGAAGAACTTTTCAATAAAAATATGGTCTGCAAGGGTTTTTGTGTTGTCTACTCGTAGAAATGTTATTCAAAACATAAACTCACCAATAAGTTGTCTACAGAAGAATGAAGTAAGCTTTTCAGAATACCAGGGTCCCCTCTTTTACTTTCTTCATTCAAGCCTTCAGCACCTTCTGCACGCCATTCAATGTTTTGGAGGGTAGGTGAGGTGGTGGGGTTTCTTTTCAGCAAGGTGTGTTTTCTCAACAGTGACCACTTGGCTTTGGAAGTTTCCATGAAAACTCCAGATGTTTTTGGCTCAACGCCTGTTTCCTTGCCTTCCATCTTCTCTACTGAAACATCAGGAAAAATGTATCATTGAAAGTTTTGAAAAAATTGCTCAAAGATGATTTACCAATGATTAGATTAGATTAGATTAAATTTTGAAAAGATTCAGCAAAGGTATTTACATTCTCTTTGAAAACAAGAATAAAAGAAAACACGAGCTATACTCGAAACTCTGCGGTGCTAATGCCACTATAATAAAATTTGTATTTGTATTGTATTGTATTGTATACTTTTGTTGCTGTTTTCGTAGGGCACTGACAAATATCCTGCGTGCTTGGGAGCGCCTTGTTCGTGCTGCAGACTGCTCTGGCGTATGAAGAGGTTTCTGAACGAACGAGTCTTTGACTTAAGGGTTTTCGAGTGTTTGTTTTCATCTCTATTTGTCTCAGCCACCTCACTTGAATTTTCCAGAATGTTCGAAGTTGAATTACTGCGAGTGTTGAATGAGTTGAAAAGACATTTAAAAAAAAAATTTTTTTTCGCAAACAACTTCAACGTACTTTTCGTTTTGGTATTCGATTGGAGACTGCAAAGCTGTTGAAAACGACATAAAAATGTTTTTACTACCATTGAATACTTTGGAGAAGTGCAATAAAAACAAACAACGTCAAGGAGTTTCGAAGCCACTCCAAGGAATATTCGTTGAACTTTCAACTCACCTGCAAGGAGGTCCTTCTGCATTTCGAGGAGAAGGTTGATCTGGGTGGTCCAGTTCTTCTTGGAAGGGCCATCCAAGGCCTTGCATAAGAACTTGCCTGGAGCTTGTGGGTTCTTGCTGGTGAGAACGAAAACCATGTCATCGTCAGGCACGTCAGTAGTCATCGACATTTTGTTCACCTGGGGGTGGTGGTGTCTTTGACACGTGTTGGCCCCAAGCATACATACTTTCAAAGCTTACTCTGACGCTGTTGCGGTAGAGGTAGCTGGGTCTGAGGAGTGGGTTCTTCTTCTTGTCTGGCTGTTCACTGAATATAATTATTTGTTCAAAAAGAAAGGTTCTTCTGCTCTGGAACTGAACTTTTTCTGTCTTCAGAAGCGTTTTCGAAGCTGCCACTTCCGCCACCAGCAAATCATTTTGCAACAACAACCTCCCTTGAGCCGTCACTTTTCCCTGTGGGGATTCAAGCGCAAATGAACAATTGCTCGATGAGAAATGTGCCAGATTTCGAACGCACGTTAAATCCCTGCAGTCTGCTGACGTTCATCATGTCGTTGGCAGCCTTCGGAATCACACACATCACCTCGAGGGCCTTTTGAATCTCCTTGGTGTCGTCGCCTGCCCTCTCGGTGTACTTGAGAATGTCCTGTCGAACAATTGTTGTGTCTTCAAAGGATCTTCAATAAGCAAGGCGCGTGCCTTTAATGTTTTTGTTACAAAATTCAACCTTAAATAGGAGCTTATACTTCATGATTCTCTGCACCGGCTTGATCAGCATGTCAGCCAGCTGGAACTTTTCGCCCAAACCCTCTCTTATATTCTTCCGATTGCATGACATCACGTAATTCATTGGAATTCAATGGGCTTAGAATATATTAATAGTTATAACGAATAACATTTAAACCATAAAGCAGAATACAGTCGATGATGTCAAAATATTGGATTTTAGTATTAAAATCAAATAAATAAAATTAAATAGTTATCTCAATATACCTCGAAATATGACAGGTTTTCGTAAACCAGGTCTTCCGACTTAGGCTTGTTTTCGCAGTATTTCACGTACATGTCGAATTTTCTCTCCTATTTTTCCATATGAAACGCACAATAAATTTCATTTTGAAACTTAAGATACTTCGTGCACAAGCACGGTGATGAGGTGGCGTTGAGGTAAGTGGTATTATTGTACTACTCACATGCTTGATGAACGTGTTGGCCAGTTTGCGAGGAAGCTCTTTGTTCTTCTCCAGCTCCGGAAGAAAAGTTCTTGGAATGAAGAATAATTAAAAATGAAGAAGCATTTGATTATCCGGGTGCAATCGGTTCTATTGATCGGTTCTATTGATCGGTTCTATTGATCGGTTCTATTGATCGATCTATTACAGTATAGAATTACTTAAACGTTACTCGTACTCAATAAAGACTGAAAAAAGGTTGAACTTGCTATGCCAGTCGTGTATTTGGTGCACGTTTCCAAACACCACCATCTCCTTGCCCACCAGACTGGCTGGCTTTTCCACCTCTCCCTTCTTCACCATCTCCATGAACCCCTGGGTGTTATGTGACACGATTTTTTCACTCACGAAACGACTGTAATCCATTGTAAGCGAGAGCTATTCAACCGCCTACCTCGACTATTTGAGTGAGGTCTTGTAGGTACGCCTTCTCCGAATCGAGAAGCTCTTTCAAGACAAAACTTGTGGAGTGCATGGAGGGAGGGTGCGCTTTGAAAAGGGTTGTGGATTCATGTTTGAACACTCACCTTCTTTTTCGGTACATCTTCTTCTTCAACTTCCATTGCTCATGCTCATTTTCATCTTCGTCTGAACTATCCTCGTGTAACTTTTTCGAGTTTTCAGCCTTTATTTGAGTGGGTGTGTTTTGCAAAGAGGAAGACAGGTTTTCAACCATTTCGGGCCCACTTTCGAAAACTCGAGACTGTAAAATTTCAAAAAGTTATTCGCGTCAACTTAAAACAATTTGACAATCGTTTAGGTTATGAAATCCTTTTGAGTAGATCGAAGAATCAAATTGAATTTGTAAAATAGCTAAGTGACATCACCCGTTCGTCTGAGAATCCAGGGAACATGGGAACTATTAAGCTTCCAACTGATATATCATTCTCTGTCATCCTCGTTCTTTAAGAACTTCCTTAACATTCCTTAACATAAAAACAAGTATGTTGGCAATTTGAATGCAAACTTCCTCTAGAACATCAACAGGACCGAGTCACTGGTAAATATGTCGATTATGTGTGATCGACTATAATTGCACTGCTGCTAGTGATTATTAACATCAGCGCATTCCTGCCTGCGTCTGTAGTCATGCGCATGCTAACTTGCATCCTCTATGACATATTCCCAGCATCTTATTGATAAAGTCGTTTTCATGGTTGTCTTTCACAAGTATCGACTTGATTTATACGAATTCCTTTCGGCACTTTTATTTATTTGTTCAAGACCGACCGCAGAAAGAAAAATAATTTCTCTAGCTATAAAACAATATGCTACGAACTTTATTTATTTCAGTTGATGTCTGAAAAAAATTTTGTTGGGCAGTGTCAGTCCATGAGAACTCCAAAAAAATTGAGTTTTATTGGGAATCCATAGTTGTAGGAACAAGTTGAATGAATATTAGTATAATAAAAACAGTAAAAAACTTAATCTTCACAAGAATCACTGTTTGAATAAGTTCAAAGCTTGCTAGAGTTTATGATTGTTCTTATTACGAATAAAAATGCATTAATGGGCATAAGATGCTAACCCACGATAGGTTTTCATAAAGCAGCTATGTGTTCAAAGACGGGGGCTCTCGACAAAATAGAGTTCTTGAGAATAGGACCTTTAGTTTTTTGGAGCTATTTGAAATTTTACCGACGAAGATAATTCTTTACGTGAGCTAAACCGAGACTGACTTTCAGAAAGACGAGGAGGTTGTTAGTCATTTATCACTTCCATGCACTCACATGAATTTCTCAAGTTCAGAATCTTTTTTTCAAAGATTTACTACTCAACATCCCTGATCTTAATATCTGCAAAAAAAGACCACTAAAACGATATCAACGCTAAAACAGTGGATTTCTTCAAGAGCGGAGGTCTTTTGATTCATTTTTAACTGTTACGCCATGTGTGGTGGTGGTGATGGTGGTGGTGGTGGTGGTGGTGGTGGTGGTGGTGGTGGTGGTGGTGGTGGTGGTGGTAGTGGTGTTGGTGGTGGTGGTGGTGGTGTTGGTGGTGGTGGTGGTGGTGGTGGTGGTGGTGGTGGTGGTGGTGGTGGTGGTGGTGGTGTACAAAAATTTTTTAGTCCATGCACTAGCAAGCCCAGCCTGTGGAAGTGGCTTCAAGTTGTAGGAATATTTCTTTCATTTGCAGAAGAGGAATCTCTGAAAGTTTTGATTAGTTCATTTAAGATTGATAATTAATAAAAGTAGTTTTTATGAGAAACGAGTACTGAACTATTTTTAAATCTCTCCTAAAATATTGTTGAAAGATGAAGCGCTATAAAAAGGATTTGATTAGATTAGAGTGCACAAGAACTTCAAGGCAACTATGCCGATTTTCAAAGCACTCAAGGTTCTCAAAAGTTTTCGACAGTCCTACTTCTTATTGTTAATTTCGTGATGAACAATGAGAAACATTGTCATTAAAACGCGCCGACGGAGCTCGAAACTCTACGGGATTAATGCCACTGTGAAAATCTTCGTTTGTATTTTTTTATTATTTATTTATATAGTCTTTATTAGATCAAGTCCAGACATACGCTGGAAATGTTAAAAAAACACGGCGAACAATCGAACTAAAAAAGAAAACATTAAAATATACGAGAACAGAAAGTTATCAGTCATATACGAATCGAAATGAACAAATCGCGAGAGAAAAAGTTTTAAAAAATGTTAAACACAATGAAATATTAATTTAAAACAATAAATCAATAAAAAAATGAAAAAAAGTGATTAAAATATTGAAATTTGAGGAATGAAAACTCAGCGGCAATAACTGGCATCACGTTGGCAACACATACACAGAAAAACTGAAAAACTGTATTGTATTGTATTTCATTGCAGTTCAACGTGAAAGCATATTGCTTTTTGATTATCTGAAGAGGTGTTTGTTTTTGACCGATTTTGATAATCATGAGTAGGACGACGATAAGAGGAATTGTTCAAAAGAGTATTGATTAATAATTGTTTTTTTATTTTAAGCTTTAAACTGAATATTTCTTGAGATTCTGAAAAGTATCATGCGAAATTATATAAAGAGTATTAAAACATTCAGAGTTATCCTTTTTATCACGTTTGCTTTGAACATTCATTGATAAAAATTCATTTTTTAATTATGTTTATATTTTGTATTTATTCTATGGTCTTTACGATATGTTTATCTGGTGTTTAGGTTTCAGTTTATATTTATTTGTTGTTGCTGTCGTGCCATGTAAGTAAAAAAAAATCTAAAAAAACTTAAACAAATTTTTAACTTGAAATAATTCGTATTCAACATCTTAAACTACAAAGAATGGTTTTGTTAAATGACTGAACTTTTTAAAAATGTTTTTTAGATTCATATGTTTTTTCTTTTCTTCGGTTCTAAAAACATTTTCTTGTCTGCAAGTTCATGTTTTCACTTCAACATTGAAACCTTCTAATAAGGCCATTCAACGACTATCATTTTTAACTCACAGGCCACGTTTTCGTACTCAAAAGTAACTGAAGAATGGCTACAAGTCCTCACAATGAGCTCAAACGAAGATTTGTCAGATAAAATTTTGCACTTTTGGCCAGATTTTTTGGCTGGTTGTGTGGCGGGTAGGCTTCTTTCTGAAACAAAAAACTACTTTAGATTAAATTTAAAATAATTAACTTGAAAAAAAGAATGAATATATTCATAATGTTTTCAATTTTGAATGATTTTGAAAGGATAATGGTTTATTGTTTTTTAGGTAGTTCTGGTGTCATTATTGGACACCCTCTAGACACCATAAAGGTGCTTCCGTAACAACTACGTACCTAGTCATAGATCTTTTTATCATTTTTTCAACTCATACGAAATATTTTGGATAGGTCACACAAAAACTAAAATCAATAATTGAAAAAAATAAATAAATAATGTTACGAAAATGAAAAAATAAATGAAAAAGAAATTTTTCAAAGGTTCGAAAGCAGTCGAGCTACAAGTTTCCACGGCAAGCCGACTTGTTCACCAAGCTGGAGTCTAGCTCCTTTCTCACTCAAGTAACTTCGTACATTTATTCGCTTATTTTATTCAACTCTTTAACAATTAATGTGAAAAATTTTACAAAGCGCTAAGAAAAGCAATTGACGTCCAGTATTAAATGAAAAATAATTAAAATATAATAAATAAATAATAAGCAAAAATAATGATTAAATAATAAGCAAAAGTAAATATTAATCGAAAATAAAAAATAATCGAAAAACTAAATAAATACATAACTGATTAAATAAAGAAATAAATAAATGAAGAAATAAATAAATGAAAAAAAAATAAATGAAGAAATAAATAAATCAATAAATAAATACATGTATGAATTTATTGTTTGCACACATAGTTGAGACTTCAGAAAAAAATACAACCGTTTGAAAGGCTTTTTAAATGTTTTTAGCACAAAAGCGTTGCTAACGCTTAAAAATTGTCATTAATATTGGACGATCTGCTTGCGGCTTATGAAAGATCAAAACCACAAAAAAATTGAATAGAAAAAGTCTGCTGTCAAGAATTTGACCACCTAGAGAATTCAATAACAGAATTTCTTTAAGCCCAACTTTAAGGCTAATTTTCTTTTTCAACTTTTTTTCTCACCGGCATTCTATGGAAGTTTGAATAAACCAAAAAGCGATAAGATTTCAGATTGAACAAATGCTGTAAGTGCAATACCATTTTCTCTCGCAGTTCAGAGTGCTGTACCGAGGCATGCTTTTTCCACTGATGAGCGAAGGTGTGCGCCAAAGCGTCTTTTTCGGCTTCTACGGTTTCACTCTTAAGCACCTGGAGAGTCTCCGCAAGGAGGGACACTGGTACGGAGGTTCAGAGTCCAGAGGCTGGCTCAGTCCTGCCGGTCAAAAGTACCTTGACGTGGCCATCGCCTCGTTGGTAGGAGGCTCTGCACAGGCCTTCATCGCCACTCCTGTAGAGCAGATCAAGGTGCTCAAGCAAGCCGAACGAAGTAACTTTTGTTGTGTGTCTTTCAGCTCTTTGGAAAATCCTTCTTGTTGCTCAAATATTGAAAAAACGTTATTTTTATTTATTCTTATCGTGAGAAAGTTTTATAGCGCCTTTTAATCACACCTTCCAAAGCTCTTAACCGCCGTTGGAAAACTAAATGACCTTTTGGATTTGACCCTATGACCCGTCTGGTCTCGGATATTCAGCCATACTAGTACGACGTCTGCTCCTCATTTGAAACTCAAACCAAAACTCAGCTGAAAATCGAACTACCTATTTCGTGTTTTAAGCTTTACAGCTTAGCTCTTATGATCGAATCAAAGCGATAAATTTCTTTGATTTAATTCATAGAAGCTTGACATTTTGTGAGTTAGAATCGGGTGAACGAATGAAATTAATCTGACCTTTTTTATGATTATTTGTTCCAAATGGCTTTGTTTTAATTATGAAACTATTTCTACAATTGAAATATGCCACAACGGTAGAATATGGGTTGGTAAAAACTACAGTTTTTGGACAGGTAGTATTGTAATTTACCATCCAGCAACATTCTTATAATTCATATTCATACATCAAATCTTTGAGGCTTTTTGTGATTTTGAAGATCTTCGCGCGCTAGCTTTAACAATCAACCACGAATGAAAGCGTGTAAGTTCTAGTATTGAGAGAAATTACCTTTTTGGAAGCAGGAGCAGGTAATGTAGTGAGACAATCTGTATATTTAATACTTTTGAATATAATACTCATAGTACCAATAATATGCTCATCAAACTCACGTCATCCAATATGAGAGGCTAATGGATCAGATGGAGAGACTGACGACCACTGTTGCGCTGAAGCAGCGAATGAGCTGTAAGAATCTGCTAACCTAACTCTGGTTAACACTTATGCTCCTGTGGCATAATAATTGGCTTATTCCGCTGTATAGTGTGTCTGGGCAAACCCAGCTTTGAGCTCCAGAAACGGCAGCTCAGCTAATGTATAGACGCTTCCTAGAGTACCTAGTCCTCTAGTAGCCCACAGCGAGTAAAACCGTTTTCATGGGAGCGTCTTTAAACATAACGCCAATTATGCCTTAGAAATTTCTTGATTAGATTAGATTAGAAAAAAGACAACGAGGGAAGGTAAATTGTTAACTAACGAGTTTCCCAATACACAGCATTAATACAAAAAGTAGTGAATAGCATTGATTCCGAAATACCAATAAGACTTATGTACATTGTTATAATATTATATGGCCGAGTACAAGGTATTGTTTTCATTTTGAAGGTTACGATCGACGAGTGATAAGCATCAATGAAATTATGAAGAACGCCCTCAAGTCTCGCTACTTCTTTAAGCACACGGCACAGACGCTTTGGGTGACCCTGCTTCGAGAGTCCTACTCGTTCATGGTGTACATGATGGCGTACGTGTGGGTGGTGGACGAGGTGGCGGAGTTGATGGAAGAGTACAGGGACGAAGAGAGGGGCCGCTTCACAAACAAGGCCCTCAACGACGTCAGCAACAGCATGTTCTCCGGAGGGATGGCTGGTGTGTTCTCGTGGGCCTTGTGTATGCCACTCGACAACGTTAAAACCCGCCTGCAGGTGGAGTTCTGCTCACCGTCGCCTCGCTACTCTGGCATCAGGGACTGCTTCGTGAAGATGCACCAACAAGAGGGCTTTAGGAGCCTCTGGAATGGCATGGGCGTCGTGTGCCTAAGAGCCTTTCCCGTCAACGCTGTCGTTCTCACCGTATACACCTACTCCCTCAACTGGTTCAACTACTTTTCCTGACGAAGGCGCTTCGAAAGACTATTTGTTTTGTGAATCGTTTCACCCACTTGAAAATTTGTTTTTCGTTAAACATTTCAATCTAGGAATACTCACTTATACATTTTTAGTGTATTTAGATAGGCTTTTACGTATGAAACCACTTCACTTTTGTATTTTTTGAGTCATTAAAAATGTTGTTACATAAAAATTTTCCAAAACGGAGTGAATACGCTTAAAGATATTAAAAAAAGATCGACTAAATCAGCACACGAAAAGGATCAATTTTAAAAGCCAATCTACAACTGCCATCGGCTAAGGGCAAGTGACAGATGCGCTAGTGGACTGCAGAATGCTTGACTTAGTTTAAATAGATGACATGCAGTATAGTGGACCAATTTAGCAGCTAAGGAAAGAAATAGACACATTTGCGGCGCATTAGCTCAAATTGCTGTGCTGAGAGTGGCACAATAAAGAGAAAGGGGAGGAAGAAAAGAAGGAGGAAGAAAAAGAGGAAAAAGAGAAGAAGGAGAAAGAGGTAGAGATGGAGAAGTAAGAAAAAGGGGAGAAGAAGGAGAAAAAGGAAGAGAAGGAAAAGGAGGAGGAAGAGGAAGAGGAAGGGAGATAAGAAATGACTAGATTGCTTGACGGCTAGAAGACATGTAAGGTTGGAAATGAAAATGGAATAGAAAATTCAATAAAGGTTGCAGAAACAATCACATGGCGCAGTAATAAGTTACGACGTGGTATATTTCGGTGATAATTTAACATTTAAGACGACGTTAGCTGGGTCAGGTCAGCCTTTTGCGGAACTTTTTTGTTGAAGGAAGTGTTGTTGAAGTCGCAAGCATTGGTCTCAACGGCTGTGATCAGGCGATTGTCCACCTGTGGAACATGCATGAATTGCACAAATCACACATGAAAAAAGGAAAAATTGGAATTCAATTTCAGAATCAGGACAAAAAAATTCGAAAAATTCAAGAAAAAAAAACCTTGGTGAACTTTTCGAGACGAGCTCCGGACAGAGCCTGGTGAGACTTGAAAGTCTCAGACACAGAGCTCCTGATGAGGCCTCCGAAGAGCACCTTTCGAGTCTTCTCGTCCAGCTCCTTGTTGATACGGATGCGCTTCTTGGCCTCGTCGAAGGACTTGTTGAAGTAGTTGACGTCCTTGAGCTTGTTGAGCTTGCAGATGTTCTTGTCGTGGATCTTGTGCGTCTTGAAGCTGTTGACGATCTTGTTGTTCAGTTGACTTGCTTGCACTTGATCGTTGTTGTTGTTATTATTATTATTATTATTATTATTATTATTATTATTATTATTATTATTATTATTATTATTATTATTATTGTTGTTGTTGTTAGAAGCGGTTGGCGTTTCGTTGTTGGGCTTGATAGGTTGATTGTCGAATGATGGAATTTTGTTATTTTTGAAGTTTCTTGAATAATTGTTTAAGTTTGAAGACTGGAAAATATTTGAGCTGTTGAGGGTGTTGTTGGAAGTGTTGTTGATGTTCGAGATAGAGTTAGTGTTAGAGTTGTTGCTGGAGCTGTTGTTGAGGTTGCTGAAGAAGCTGTCTGGAGTCCTGCCTGCAGTCTCCAGGTCACCCCTCTCTGCTAGCCTCATCTTGGTGAAGTTGATGTACTCTTCGATGTTCTCAGCGTAGAACTCCTGGCGCAGGTAAATGCTTCTTGCAGTGGGTATCTTGGAGCGAGTGAGGATGCCTTCGATGGAGTGGCAAGTGGAATTGTTGGGTTGGGCCTGCTTTTGTGGCGAAGAAAGGTCCTGCTTGGAGGGACGCTGGTAAGCCTTGGCAAACCTGGACTTGTGAAAGGTCTTTTTGAGGTTAGCACCAGTCGACTCAGCGAATCGTTTAAGTTTTTCAAGTCTTTTGGACGCCTTGATAGGCTTTTGGTCGGGCGCATGTAGGTCGTTGTTTATGGTGGCGTGGTTGATAGAGGAGGCGCTAGAGCTAACGTCACTCATTCTTCCCCCTCCCGCCAAACTGATCATGTTGATTTCAAAGTAACTTTCAAGCATCAAAAAGGTTTCTTCTAAAGATTTTTTTTCATTTGGCGGGTCGAGAAACTCTTCGAAACGGTCGCCAGGATCCTTGGAAAAGTGCAAGGGCATGAGGTTGTACTGGCTGTCCACCAAGGGAACGTACGCTGTGAGATAGAATGTTGATCGATGTAAAACAGGAAAAATAATATTTCAATATTTTTGGGTTTTAAAGAATGGCTAGTAGTCGGTACCGTAGCATAGAGACACGTCGGTGGCGTTGAGGGTGGCCGGATGGGTGTCTATGGGACATACAGCCATGAAGTGCGCCGCATTGTAGGCTATAAAAATGGGAGTTTTATGGCAGAGTGAAGGGTCGAGTTGGAGAGGGAGGTAGATGCCGGAGAAGGGGATGGGAGCGATTGCCTCTCCCTTGGCGTTCCTGTAGAAGTCGTCTGCCAACACTATGATGGGCCTAGCCAGAAGATTCGCCAGCACAAAAACGTGGATCTCTTCAAGGCTGCTGTAAGAGATGTTCTCCTGCGAGGCTGTGGTATTCGAAGCCGTGTCGCACGTTCTTGAGTGGTGGAGGCATTTTGAGTGTCGTTATAAATTATGTTTAACTAACATGTGTGAGAGTAATTTTATATTGTGGGATTTAAAATGGGAATTTGCACAGTTGGAAGCTTTTTTTTTTTAAATTGTTGTCTAATGATGTTTAAATGATTGGTAGCTAGTAGAAGAAAAAACAACCAGCTTTGAATATCAATGAAAATATGCCATATTCTTTCAGAGGATGGTAAAGGCAACAATGATTGTGAGAAGGAGAATGAAAAACTGCTGGGATAGAAAGAAGAAGCGTAAAGTTGCTCTGTATGAAAAATTTGAAAAAGAAGAAGGGAAGGAAAAAGAGAAGCAGATGGTGAGTGGAAGACTTGATGCCATATGCATTGAGAGTGGCCAAGTGCAGCACCTGTCACTGTTGATGGGGTCAGGAGAGGCCATGGTGGTGATGGATTTCCACTCATTCAACCACTCTTCCTCATTAAACACCAGGCCAGTCTGTGAAACAAGTTATATCAATACTCACTTGCCCACTGCATACTATCGTTATGACACTTGGTTAGGGTGATAGAATATTACTCTTATAGGCTTTCCTGCATTATTGAGAATAAGGTTATGGTTGTATCAAAAAGCAACAATACACGTGATTGTAATGCCACCTGCTTGTTGTTGATGGTTTGCTGTAATCTCCATCTTCGGTAGAAAGACTGTGTGTGTTTGGGAGAAGTGATGAGATTGTGGAGCTCTGAGCGAAGTTCCAGATTTTCATCCGACACGCCATTCAATGCTGTGGTGGCAAAATGGCTGATGCAGAAAAAGTAAAATAAAATTTTAACATTAATAATGAAATTTTGTGATGGTTTATACCAATGGAAGCTGCATGGAGCAGGCAGTTTCCATCACCCATAGTGACAAGAGGGTATAGAGGTTGAAGATCTAAACTTGTCCACCAATTCAACTGGCCTGAAAAAACAATTTAAATTTATGTGTTTTCAATGATCTTTGAAAAAATGGGTATAAAAAAGACTTGAAAAAATTATTAATGAATTATAGGAAAAAAGCTGCAGTAATGGAATTAACATACCACTTTTGATCAAAAGTTCTTGTGTACTAATGTTGAGGAATTCACTAATAAGTATTTGTTTGAAAGACTCCGACATTTGGACAAACTTTGAAATGTCTGGTAGCATGAATACTGCTTCAGAAATATCATCCAGTGGTGATTTTCCTTCTTTTTCTGTTGATTTTAGTAGATTCTTGTGACAAGCCTTTTTTGACTTGCTGTCTGAAAAATAAGTTAAGTGGATAAACATGCCTAAAAAAGAATATTTAAAGATTTATTACTTTTTTCTTTTTCTATACTTGATGTGATGGAGTTAAAATTATCATTTTTCTTGAAAGATTTTTGTTTTTCTTGTAAAACATTGATGTTCTTTGATGGAATCAAATATGACTCAATCATTAAATTGTATGCACTTAATGCTTGGTCCAGGTTCCAATTGTTTTCTGGTAAAATAAAATTATTCGGTATTGATACGTTTACACATTTTTTAACAAAAAATACAAAACTTTTATCAGTTTTAAACACCCTACCTTTTAAAAACTCGTGTGTTTCTTTATGAGACCACCCAGTTCTGTCCTTCAAGCAAGTCACTTTCCTAGAATTTGAAAGCATTGCTGGTTCGCGCATCACATGAAATTAGTCAATGTTAAATTATCGGTCTCATCACTAATTGTGTCTTATTTTTGAAACTCAATAGCAGATAAACAACAAGTTATTTACGCAAATGAATTTTTTAAATTGTTCCATTAAATACAATTTTTTTCAACTTTACTAAAGTATTGAAATTGGATATAATGAATGAAAAATAATTAAAATATTTCTTATTAAAATATTTGGTTATAATAAATGTAATTTTTCTATAAAACAGTAGTTAAATAAAATTCATATAACATGTCAATTTAATTAATACAAAATTTTAAAATCAGTTAAGAGCTTTTGAGATTTATCTCTACTTTCATGTAAATTCCTTTTTAGAAATGCTCAAATGCGTACGTAGATGTTACTCTGGTAGGAGCTTTCCCAATGTTTTCGAAAATGGGCTGGAATTGGAAAATCTCAAGGTTTAAAATAGTCTACAAAGATCGAAATGTTTTATTTTTAAAATAATATTTGAATGTATTTTTTATCATTTTTCAGAGAAGTATTTCAAATAATGGTAACATTTATCCAAAAATTATGACAAAGCTTACAAAAATGTATGAAGATCGAAGACCTGCAGCTATTTTAGTGCCATTTTGTACAGTTGATGGGCATCCTTCAGTTCTTTTCACTCTCCGAGCTAATCACTTGAGAGCTCACGCGGGTCAAGTCAGGTAATAATTTTTGTATTGTGCAATTTTTTAAATTCTTATTATTCGTTTATAAAGTGATTTTTAATACTTAACTTCAGTTTTCCTGGAGGAATGCAGGACAAAACGGATGCAACTTTGATCAATACAGCTTTGAGAGAGGTTGAAGAAGAAATTGGTTTGAATAGGAATCTAGTTCAAGTACTAGGAGAACTTCCTCCTATTCCAAGTGGGGTAACTGAGTCAATTTATAACAAAATTCAATTTGATAATTGGTATAAAAATAACCATTAAATGATCCAATTTTAAACTGAGTACCCATGATAATATACAGACATCCAAAACACTTGTTACCCCTGTGATTGGCTATTGTGGAAGTATTCAAATAAATAAACTTGATGTTAACCACAATGAGGTGAGAAATTTAATTAATTAGATAAATTAATTCCTTTACCTGAAAGTGACATGAAAGATTATTAGTGTGATTTTTTTTACTAAATGAAAAATTCATTAAAGGTAGATGAAGTATTTACCTCTCCGTTACAAGAATTGTTCAAAAAAGAAAACTTAACTTTCAAGAAAATCCATGATGGCAATGCTAATTTCATGGTTCCTGAGTTTTTCACGCAAAACCACAAAGTTTGGGGATTGACTGCAACTATTTTATATTACAGTCTCAAAATTTTGTTTCCGTCTTGTTTCAAAAAAATGTGATATTTCCATCAATTAAATATTTTAAAATTGTTTTCTTAAACTTTCTATACATATTTGGCATTGGACCAAGGCATTTATTAAAAAAATCCAACCTTCCCATTTGGCTCATAATTTAAAAAAAATTCTCCAAATAAGCGCTTCGTCACGGACTCGGATTATCCTATTCTCTTGTTGGTACCTTTTAAGCGTACTCATACAAAATCTGTATTTTCCTACTATGATGTCCTCTTACGGAACCTCCTCCAAGCTTTACTTCCCCAATGCTATACTTTCGTTTTTCAGCGCTACACAAATTATCTGGTTAGAGTAAAAGCGCATTAATGTTTTGCGTATATTGAATGGTCAAAACCCTCGCAGTTTTCAAAATATAAGTTTTGGCGAAAATCCACAACAAACCACTCCAAGCATTTTTAAGTGTCTTGGCTCCAACGCCTTAACAAGAAATTCAACAGTCGCCACCAACTGCTCCATCTAATTTAATCTAACCTGATCAAAACCTTTTTAGTGCGCTTTTTAAATTTTTTTTCAAAGATACTCCCGTGTAAACGGTTTAAGTCGCTGTGGGCTACTAGAGGATTAAAAAAAGATGGATTTTATTTTGACTTGCCATTTTTAGAACTCAAACCTAAGCTCCCCCGATCACACTTTAAAGCAGAACAGGCCAGCTGTTATGCCGCAAAAGTAAAGGTGTTACTCAAAAAACCATAAGGTTACAAATAGTCAAAGTTTTATTTTGTAGTCTTTATTAAACCAAGTCCTGACAATAGTTGGGAATAATACAAAACGTGGCAAACAATCGAACTGAAAGAAAAAAAAAATTAACATGAACGAAAACTGAATGTTTTAAAAGTCATGAAAATGAACGTTGGACATATGAGAACAACAAGTTTGAGCTGATATGGGCTATAAAAAAAAAGAATTAAAATTACTAAAAAAAAAATGTGTAAAAAAGGGATAAACTTGACCATAGAAACAAAATTATAGAACTTTATACGTCTAAAGAATGAATTACTCGAAGTTGAATCAATAAACACCAAGGAATGTTCAAGGTCAAAATATGAAAACCAAGGGAATTCAGATCGAGAAGACTGCAGTGATACAGTAAGTTAGGGTGAAAATTGACGTAGAATCAGGTTGACATAGAACCAAAGCAATTTAAAAAAGAAAAATTTAAAATTTTTTCGCCTTATTTCATAGGCAATCGAGACATTTGGATGACGCTAATGCAGAATGTTTGGGAACTCTCCATTAGGAACTGTTAAGGCAGAAAAGATTCAAGAGTTTTATGGAAAGAAGGAAGAGAAGTAAAAGAGGTAAGGTTTGGAGGAAGTGTTTCATAGAAAGGGTCTGCAGTGAAAGAATGCAGACTCAATAGAGAAATAAAGGTTTAGAGAAATCAAATAAAGTGTGAGTGAGTAGATGATCTGAGTTCCTTGCGAAGAGGAAGCTTATTAAGGCCAGTTAGGTATTTAAGTATTGTTTTCTTATTTGGAACATAAGAGTACAGTTTTTGAAAATTTATCTTTTGTTTGACCAGTGTGAAGAGATAAGAGCAAGAGTTATGCGTTTAGGTAAGCTTGGAAGGAAGAAGGTAGGAGTTATTTGAGTCCATAAATACTATTCAAAAATGTGAAAATGAGGCCAAAATAGCATATCGTAATTTTACAACAAATCACAAATGATTTCATGCTGCCGTTTTTTCAATTTTTTCAGATTTGTTGCAGTTTTCTTCGCTTTAAAATTACCAACTCTTGTTAGCAAACTGACATGCAAATAATCTAATCTAATCAAATTAATCGTATAACGCTGATCCGTACTGTTCAAAAGCGCTCTGATACGAACTGTTTAAACAACAGATAGTCTGCGCAGATTCTAGTCATTTTTTGATTTCTTGCAACAGACAATTGACAGTTCTTATGAAATTCAGTTATTTTTGATTTCATTTTTTTCCATTTTGATTGTTTACCATTTTCTGTGCCATTTCCAGCGTTTTTCTTGATTTGCTTCAATAAAGACTATGAAAAAAGATTCTTCAGATGTAGGTATTTAAAACTATTTATTCTCTACGGAAATAACATTGAAAATTTTTTATAAACTTTACATTAGTGTTTGAATTTTAACTTTCAAAATTCACTTTGATTGTTATTATTTATTGAGTGAAATTCTTCAAGTTATAATTTTCTACTATTAGTTTTTGACGCTCAAAATTTTTCGTTTTAACAATTTTTTTTACTTTTTATAGAAAAGAAGAAGATTTTAATAATTTTTATTAAAATAAACGTTTTAAATTAAATCTAGATAATAACCCTAAATGGACTTCGAAATTCGTTCATATTCGTTCACTTTTAAATTCTATATTCAAAATTCTGTCCCTTGTTCAAAGTCTATAGTTAAAGAATAGAAATATTTTTGTAGGTACTTCTCGTAACCGTGTATTATCTTAATTATTCAAAGTGCATTTATGATTCAATAAATGTAAGTAAAAAACTATAGATTTTACATTATATAATGACCAATATTTTAGTCAACACTAAAATGATATTTAGCTCAATGACAATTTTTTTCTTTATCTTTCAGTGTCTGCAAAATGGATTCAAGGCACGAAAGGCTCAAAGAAATAATTCTGTTTTCTCATCCTTCCATGAATGCTTTAGCTAGAAATATTGAACAAAAATGCATAGAGGTTTTATTTTATGAATAAATAAATAGAATTACATTTTGTAATTTTTTATAGTTTTTATTCAAACATGTGCTAGAAATTTTACAAAAAACAGCGAACAATCGAACTGCATAAAGAAAACAAATTTATGAGAACTGAATACATATAATTCAACTTTCATTTTTTCTAAATTCATAAATCTTAAATTGAATTTTATGATTTCTTGGTTAGAGCAAGTTTTCTTCAAGATTGAAATACAAAGAAGATGGTATAATTTGGGGTAACTTCAAGGATGGTTTTCCAAATCTTTTCATCAAAAATGTCAAAGATATTGCATGCAAACATGGTGAAACCATTTCTAAGTAATTTTATATAGAGAAAAAAATTATAAATGATAACCTAGCAACTTTTTATAAATAAATATGCTTCAAGTCCACTAAATTTTATTATTTCAAATTCTACACAAACAGTTTTTTTGCTGGCCAGTTTCCACTCTCCTGAGGTTATTTTTGAGCAAGTTTCATTGATCTATGCCCTTCCAAGGTAACCCAGGTTGTATAGTGGGTTTTAGTGAAAAGTTTGAACTGTGAAAAAGAGTTATTCAATTCTCAAAAATAGTTGAATTCGAATTTGAATTTGAATTTTTATTAAAAAAATCAAAAATATTAATTCATTAAAGCTATATTGACAAAAGAAAGTTAATATAAACAAGAAAAATACCATTGACCCAGATACATGGTCAAGTCACTCTCCCTGGTGCTGCCTTACTTCCCCACTGGAACAATGGAGCGCATCGACTTGGAGGGACAAATAGCCACTGCAAAGGTTCACAGTGCCTTAAGAGGCTTCTCAAAACACAACTGTTTGTGCTGATTAGGCTATGGTCTGACAAACGTCACTTTTTGCTGTTGATATTGGCGTTGTGATAAAAAGTTACAAAGGTGTCTAGAAATAATTTCTGAGGGGTTTGAGCACATTAAACTGCTCAAAGAACAATTTTACAAAAACTCATGTCGCTTTGACTGGCCTTCTAATCACAACCACACTATACCCTGGCTGCAGTATCCATATATAATGCAATGCCTTAAAATTATAAAATAAAAAAAAAATATTAAATATACTTTAATGTCAATTAAAAATATTCATAAATTTAAAAAAATTCTGTTCATAAATTGAAAAAATTAATCAGACGTTGGCGCAGTTGTTGTCGGCCACTCCTCTGAGCACTCAGGGACCTGTGCAAGTGATCATCTTCGACATCCACGCCCTGCAGGAAAGATTCTACTTCGGGGACACTCTTCTGCCCAGGTGGCCAAGGAGGCCTGGTGGTTGTTGAGTGTTGATTGTAAATGTAATTATATAAATAAATAAATAAAATTATAAATAAATAAAAAGGTTTTAACAGAAAATAAAATATTTTATAAGTAAATAAATAAATAATTTTATAAATAAAATTTATTATTATTATTTATAAAATGTAGATAATTACAATAAAAAAACGATTGTATATTAATAAATAGAAGGCTGTTTGGTAATTACGTTGCAGTGTGGTAGAATGAAATGGGTGGTAAGATATTGAAATGAAGGATCGAATCGTGTTATTAATTGATAAATGCTTTTTCATTTACATTTTTTATCCTTCATCCATCACCCATCCATCACTCATCCATCAGTCATCCATCACTCATCAACCCCTCATCAACCATTCATCCATCCCTTCTCAACCACTCATCCATCACTCATCAACATCTCATCAACCACTCATCCATCACTCATCAACCACTCACCCACCACGACCACTTCAGACTGGAGACAGCAGTTCCCTTGATGGAGGAGAAGATCAGGACTTTGATGAGGAATGGCGAAAAGGTGGTGATTGCATTCCCTGATGAGGGAGCCCAGAAAAGGTGATAGATGGACGGATGGATAGATGGATAGATGGGTGAATAGATGGATGGATGAGTGAATAGATGGATGGATGGATAGATGGAGGGATGGGTGAATAAATAGATGGATGGATAGATGAAGGGATGGATGGATGGATGGATGGTTGAATGGATGAATGCAGAATGAATAGTTAAATTCATAGCTCGTCGGAATAAGCTGATAAAACGGTTCGAATGGTTTGAGTTTAGATTGTGATCACAATCGATTCGTCAACCTTTGAAACCTAATTTCCTATTCTCAAAAAGTAATCGATTTTGCTTTTATTCATGAAAACAATTTCTTTTCACGTGAAAAGTGGATCGATGACACCACAGGTTCAATCCCTGGCTCAAGAGCCTCTCGGACACTCTTTTTGAAGACTTTCGCGTGACTGAGGTGCATAAAACCACGCTTCAAACGTGGCCAATAAATACGAAGATGATTTTTTTTTAAATTGGACAAGTGGTTACAAATTCACTGACATGGTTCCAAAGAGTCGATAGACCAATCGAGTTAACTCAGTTTTTCAATAAGTTTCATCAAATTGATCACTCAGTCTTAACTATTGCTCGGTCACTGCTTAACACGTTTGATTAACCAATCGCTCCAAAGATCATCTGCTCAAAGTTCCGGGATGGAGACAAGAGAAGTGTGAAAATATCTCAAGGTTACTGATGCGATCTATTAGTTAATCTTGCATATTGATCAAAGTCGAACGAAACAACATCATTGATAGCTTCAAAATTGGAATAAGCTAACCCCGTTTAAATAGTTATCATTCTCATCATCATCATCATCATCATCATCATCATCATCATCATCATCATCATCATCATCATCATCATCATCATCATCATCTACAAACTGCTCCACAGGAGATCCTGCAGGCCGTCATGTTGTGATCGTTGACGACTTGGTGCAAAGTGGTTCCACCATTCTGGAATGTTCCAAGGTAGCTCGGGGTGGGAAGAGGATCTTGGCATAGTTGTTGTCGTCTTTGTTGTTGTTGCTGTGCTATTTCAAGGGCCTGTGTTGAACTTCAGGGGATTGTTGCTGCTGTTGTTGTTTTATGTCGCCAAGCTGTGTCTTACTGCTTTTTGTGACATTTAAGAGCTTATTAAAAGCTTAAATTTAAAAAGGACATTTTCGAACGTAGCAACAATATTTTTTAAACGAGGCGTGGTCCAGCTTTTTATTCCGTCACCAAACCCCACTACTTTCTTCTTTTTAATCTTTTCCTAATCTTCTCAAAATCATTTTTTAATCTTTACTAAACCTTATTTAATTTAATCTAACCAAAAGGTTTGGGAAGCGTCTGAGACTTCTTTCAAACCTTTCCTTCAATTTTTTCCCAACTTTATCTTAATCTTAACTTTCATCCGCTTTTCAACCCAGTTCTTAAGCTATCTAAATCAATCTTTCAATCTTTCTCACTTCTTCCCACGAATTGCTTTTCCACCATTCCACCCCCACCCACAGAAACTGCTTGAGCAGGGAGCCAGCAAGGTGAGTGCCTACGTCACACACGCAGTCTTTCCCCGGCAGTCGTGGAAGCAGTTTGTTGAAGACCCGGTGGTCAAGGTGATCCTTACCAAGCTTCATATTTAAAAAAATAATTTTTATATTTATTTTATTTTCCCATTTCTATTTTAATGGATTAATCCATTCATTCAGCTGTTCATTCATTAAGTACCTATTAATCCATTCATTCAGCTATTCATTCATTAGTACCTGTTAATTCATTCAGATATGTTTGTATTCATTTTTGTTATTATTTATTTATATTTTTATGTATTTATGTATTTATTTAATTAATTTTGTTGAATAATTTTCTAATATTAAAGATAGTTTTTTTGTTTTAAATATTTTTTGTAGTATTTATACATTTTAAAACATTCAATATCGTCTTATTTCTTCTTTAGTATATTTGTTACTCCGATATTTATTTATTTTTATCATGTTTTGCCACATTCATTCATTTTTGATGTTTCTTTCATCTTCTAATAAACAATTTTAATATTCGACGTTCAATTTCTTTAATGCTTGGGGGTCAAAGTTGGAGAATCTCGGAAGGCGAATAAATCAACTTCATTATTTGAAACACTCTTGAAACTTTGAAACCAAAACTTCAACGTGTTTCGATATCAATGCAAATTCATCGCCGCAGCTGGAAAACTTTTGGGTAACCGACTCGATACCACACGCACGAGACATCTGCCAGCATCCCCCCTTCAAGCTCATCTCTCTAGACACGTGTGTTTTCACTCTCCTCACCGAACGCTGCTTGTGACCTCTGGTGCTGTTGTTGCATGCAAATGAGGTGTTTCGAGAAGACGGCATTGGAGGATGATAGCGTGACGGTGCAAGAAGGAAGGCCTTCATTATTGTTACCTTGTTTGAGTTACCAACGTTTGTCGTTGATTTTGTTTGTTATACTTTCAGGACGTCATATTCCAGCTTGTGCATGCTTTGTTCAATTTGTTCTCTCACGTCAGTGCTTCCACTCTTGTTCCCATGTGCACTAGCGCTCCTCTACGCACACCAACATCCACCTCCATCCACCTCCATCATTCGCTTTTTCATTTTGTTTTTCTGTTATTTTTTTCTTTATTATTTTTTTGGTATTTTGTTTTCAATTTTTTTTGTCGTTATTTTTTCTAAATTCTTTTTTTGTTATTAAAAATTATTTTTTTGTTATTAAAAATTATTTTTTAGTCATTCTTTTATAAATTATTTCATTGTTATTACTCATGTCAGTCTTCTTTATCATCGTGATTTTAGTCATTCTAATCAGACGCCTCCTGCACATAACTAACGTCTCATGGATTAGCCGGCATCACGCGTGCATTCAAATGGTCCTATTTCTGAAGACTTCCCATATGCTGTTGTCCATCATTTATGCCCTACAATTAATTCATAAAAGTCCTATGGCATTTTTTATGATATTTTCAATAAAAGTTTTGTATACTTATTTTTAATGGCACTTTGATAGAAATATTTTCCGTAAATTACGTATTGTCTTTTTTTAATGTCACTCTGATATAAAAATATAGTTTTTGCCTCGTTAATGAGGCTTCATGTGGTAGCTCTTGTCTTGTTTTGTTGGATGACACATTTGAATGTTATCCGTCATGGTGCTTTGAAAAGCAATTGCTCTTGATGTTTTTTTATAGTTTTTTTATTGTGAAAACAAACACATTGTTTCAAGTATACTTTTTTATTTCCTTGTTAATTTTATCGTTTTAACTAACGTATCGAGTTTGCGAACAATAACAATTTGAAATAATTTTTTCCAAATGAGAATATGAAATTATTCGGTTTTTTAAAAGAAAAAAAAACACTATCTAAAGGTTGAACGTGAGGTTACTCTCACTCGCAATGACAAAAAAGTGTTTGAAAACAATGAAAATATAAAATAAAAGGGTGATTAATTGTATCAGGCTAACTGACGTATACAAGCTGAAGGGGAGGTGTAGAAAATGGTGACCAATCTCATGTCTTAATCGTTTTTTCATCTAAATTCTAATAAAAAAATAACGGAGTTGTTCTTCGCATTAAAACCTCTTTCGCATAAGAGGCGTAAGAAAATCAAGCAATTTATTCAAAATATCGAGAAAATACGAGTTATTACTTGAACATGAGTATTTTTAATTCGAAAAATAAAAATGTCAAAGGTATAAAGTTAGTGACACGTTTCATACATGAAATAAAAGTTACAATAACCTACTGAACCATACACGAGGTGACGTGATGTTGAGAAAAACAGGTTTGTAGAGAGTATTGTTCAGATAGTTTCTAGTAGAAGTATGTAGGCGTCTTAAATAATCTCAAGCCTTCAAGATAATACTCGAACAAATTTTCAAGGAAAATATAATTAAGTCTGCCTTTGAAGTCAACGTTAGAATGGCGTTCAAATGAAAAAAGGAACAAAAAGGAATTAGCAAAGGTTAAAAACGAATAACACTCCGAATGATTAAAGGAAGGAACGAGAAGAAGGACAAAAACTTGTGGGCCTCCACTCCATTGAAGGGTGTCTGCACTCGGTCTATCTGCACCTGCGGCTGTTGCTCTGAACAAGGGTGAGTAGGCTCAGTGAAAGAATTGATGCCATTACCTTATTTTTTTTACCAGTGCGAAATAATGTACGCTTTCAGAAAAATCAATAAGTACGCCTTAAGCGCTTCCGAACTTCATTTTTCAAAAGATTTGAAATTTTAAGTATTCATCAAACTGAATTACTTAAAAAGATTTCATGTTTGGAAAATATAATAAAGCCTACAAAAACAAAACGTTTTTTCTTTTGGAATTCGTATTTTTCAATCGTAGCCTGTCGAGCTTCAAAATCGTCAACAAAAATCTCTTCATATTAGTGATGAAGTGCCAAAAGCCAAAATTGGAAGTCTATATGAAACAAAAGCAGTCGAAAAAAATAAAAGAAAAAATTAGATGTAAAATAATATTTATTTAAACATAGAAGTCCGCCTGCAACGGCCTACAAAAGATTCGAAATAATGAAAACTTGAAATTGTATTGTTCACTTTTCCAGATAAATTAATTTCCTCTTGTTGGCACAGCATTATTGGCTTCACTGAATTTCAAAAGTCTTCACGACTTTGGCTTCTTGGTCCATTTTCTGGCGCTTATCAAAAGCACGCGTTGAACTCTTAAAAACGCATTCCTGGTTAACCTTTCTGGCGGACTATGCACATATTTTTTCATACACTCACACTCCCGTTCACGAATTACAATGGCAAAACTCTAATGGAGCTCCAGTGTCCGTGCAATGGAACATGGAAGGCTGGTACCCACGCAGAAGACCACCACACAACAGACCATTGATGATAATGATAATGACAATGACAATGATAATGACAATGACAATGACAATGATAATGATAATAATGATGATAATGATAATAATGATGATAATGATAATAATGATGATGATGATACGTGTGGGAGGTTTACGAATCCCATATTATATGCTCGCTAAGTGGTTCAGGGACCTTTATAATTTATGCTGTGTGGTCAGCAGCCTTATTTATGGCTACGGTGGTGGGTTTCAAGCACCTCTGCATACGATTATATAAAAGTAACACAAAATAACAATTTTGAAAATAAATTTATCGTTTGTAAAAAAGTTATTAAATTTGAAAAATTTTTTTTGAGAAGGAAAAAATATTCATTCTTTACAACTGTATTTATAAAATAAATTCTCCTTTCTGATTTTTTTTTCTTTTTTTTCAATTGTTTCTTTCTTATTTGGTATTTTTTTAAATACATTTTCGGTGATGGTCTGTTCTATGAAATCGTTTATTTGCGAATTCGAGAAATATTTCTGGAAGGAAAGTCTGTTCAAGGTCAAGTGTCGGTGTACGTTTTTTTGCTTTAAATAATCTTTATTGATGTGAATAATTTATTCAGAAATAAATAAATATATAAATAAAATGGACGAATAAAAAATGATCAGTATCAATTTTTTGCGTTAAATCCATATTTATTGAAGGATTCTTTCTTCGTGAAAATTTTTTTCGTTCAAAATATTTTTTTGCTGTAAATAATTTCAGACTTTTGCATTTGTTTTTCTATTATTATTTTTTTTTGTTTATGTTTTAATTATTATTTATTATTCTATTATTTTATTTTGTTTTTTTTTTCTTGTTTTCCTGTTCCCATTCTTAAATTTTTTTGATATTCTTCTTATTGTTTTTCTTATTTTTCTTAATGTTCAATCTTGTCTTGTGTTCACAGTGCAGCTATTTTGATGGGATAATTCTATGACATACACTTTATCTTCTCGCTTTAAACTTTTACACCCTCCTTGACTTCATCTTTCTTCCAGTGCTTCTCATCTTAACGTATATTCCTCATTCTCTCCTGGCCCACTATTTTGACCTACTTCTCAACACTCACGCCATAGTTTTGCATTCCCATATAATTCAAATCATAAGAAAAAGATTTTAATTTTTTTAATAGAAATTCATTTTTAAACTCATTTTACTCAGATCCTTTCATAATCTTGTCCTTATTTCCATACTTTCCATTCTGGACATTCCCATATTGATTTCCTACCATAAATGTTTTACAACGCAACATAAAACTTTTAGTTTTTGAATTTTTTCATTTTATTTTCTACTTTCAACACTGACAACTTTTTTCTTCTCCACACGAAAGTTCTTCACTGTTTTTCCTACTTCATCCATCAGCTCTTTGTTTTTTTTTGCATAGAATCTTCTCTTTACATCCTCCACAAACTCCCTTAGTGTTTGACATTGCTATTTGAAACTACAGCCTCTTCCACCAATTGCTAGGAGCTCAGGTGTCACAGCGTCATCATCAAATTTTTAAAACCATTTCAAAACACTTCAGACAAATACGATCAAAGTTGCATTTTTAAGTTAGCTTGACCTAACTTGATTAGAACCATTCGTGGAAAAATGCATTTCAAGAATTTGAAACATTCCAGAAAAACTATTTATCATATTTCACCCGAGGTTTTCCACTAGAAAGCAAAAGCTTTTAACGACGTCAGAGAAAAAAATAAACTCAAAAAAATTGTGACTGAAATGTAGGGAGACAGCTTTTCGAAATAAAGAATCATTTCACAGCAGTGAGTTATTTATTAAAAATTTACGGCCAGCTGAAGATCGTCAATGGTGCGCATGATATGTTGAAGAGTACAGAACATACGCCAAAGTGGACAAACAATTCTCATGGGGTGTCAGCATATGTCAAGAAGCTTCAAAAAATTCGCAAAAAAGTTACAACAATACTCAACAGAGCAAAATTTTAAATCAGCAATAAAACCTCGATCGTTTCAAAAATATTTATGCCAATTTTAAAGTCTCGAAATATTTTTTTACGCCACCCTGTTAACCTAGTAACAAAGCTTTGACGGCTTAGTGAGGTGGCGGTTTGCATTATTGGAAATTTTTTTAAATGCTTGAAACTTTTTATCGCATTGATACCTCGTGCATAATGAATGACGTCCATTATTCCAACATTTTTAATCTTTCTCGAATTGACTCGAAGCTTTGTGGGCTTAAAGCCACCGAATAAATATTTTTGTATGGGTTTGTTGTTTGTATATGACGAAGAAAATAATCGAAAAAATTTTTCATTGTATATGAAAAAAAAACGTTTTAAGACCAGCAATTCGAAAAGTACCAAGTGCACTTGTCACCTTCAATGGTCTTGAACTGGTAGGTGGCCTCAAAGCCGGTGGAGTCGTAAGCGTTGTTGGAGACGAAGGTGACCCTGAAGAAACTGCCGTCTGACTGCACCTCATTCTTGATCAGCTCTGAGCCGCAAAACCTGCCACGTTGTAAAAGGGAAAGAATGGAGGATGAAAGAGAAAAATGATGCAGAAATGGAAGAAAAGAAGATGGATGAGAAAAAGAAGATAGAGGTAGAAAGAAGGATGGAAAGAAGGAAGAAAACTAGAAAGAAAAAAGTAGGATGACTGAAAGGGAGGAAGAAGAAGAAAAGATGGAAAAGAGGAAAGAGGCTTGGAAGAAAAGTTGAAAAGGAGTGGGTTGGAAGAAAATGCAAGAAATGAAGGAAGTAAGTAGTTTGGAAAATAAAATGAAAAAGCAGAAATTGAAAAAAAAGAGGAAGCTTGGACGGAAGGGCTGGGAAGGTTTCTAGAGTTTCAAAACTTTGAAAGAGCTGGAAAGCTATTATAAACACGCGTTTTAGTGTCTAATTTCATGGTGGATTTCCAAATAAACTTTCAAAGGAATTTTCAAATGAATTTTCAAATGAATTTTCAAATGAATTTTCAAATGAATTTTCAAATGAATTTTCAAATGAATTTTCAAATGAATTTTCAAATGAATTTTCAAATGAATTTTCAGATGAATTTTCAGATGAATTTTCAGATGAATTTTCAGATGAATTTTCAGATGAATTTTCAGATGAATTTTCGGATGAATTTTCAGATGAATTTTCAGATGAATTTTCAGATGAATTTTCAGATGAATTTTCAGATGAATTTTCAGATGAATTTTCAGATGAATTTTCAGATGAATTTTCAGATGAATTTTCAGATGAATTTTCAGATGAATTTTCAGATGAATTTTCAGATGAATTTTCAGATGAATTTTCAGATAAATTTTCAGATGAATTATCAGATGAATTTTCAGATGAATTTTCAGATGAATTTTCAGATGAATTTTCAGATGAATTTTCAGATGAATTTTCAGATGAATTTTCAGATGAATTTTCAGATGAATTTTCAGATGAATTTTCAGATGAATTTTCAGATGAATTTTCAGATGAATTTTCAGATGAATTTTCAGATGAATTTTCGGATGAATTTTTAGATGAGTTTTCAAAAGAATTTTCAGATAAATTTGCGGATGAATTTTTAGACGAATTTTTAGACGAATTTTTGGATGAATTTTCAGATGAATTTTCGGATGAATTTTTAGATGAATTTTCGGACAAATTTTCAGATGAATTTTCGGATGCATTTTTAGATGAATTTTCGGATGAATTTTTAGATGAATTTTCGAATGCATTTTCAGATGAGGTTTCTACTGAGCTCATGGGATTATTGAACATTCAGTCAATTGAATGAATTCCTTAGAACTTTTGCTGGCATGTTCATTGAAACCGACAGCCAATACTGGCAAGCATTAAAGCAAAGCCTCTAAGTGGATTTGCAGAGAAAATTTTGAAGTAGATTATTTAATGTGCCCGTTGTAATAATAGAAAAAATAGTTATTAAAAATATTTTTCTGGTGTGATTTTAGTGTTATTTTTAGATTTTATTTGTTTCAATGACCAATTTAAAAATAGATTCGAAAAAAAAGATTAGAAAGTAGAGATTAGAGCTTAGAGAGTAGAGGTAATAAATTAAAGATGAGAAATGAAAGATTTTTAAATAAGAAAGTAGCTTTGGAGATTATAGTTGCGACTTAGCGGCATCAGAGAGCAGGTGCCAGCAAAAGTGTGGTGGCACAGGTTGCTTGTACAATGCGCTGTATGCGTTGTAGGATCTTTCATTCGTCGTTGGTTTGAATATTCAGTTGCAAGGAAGCCGCCAAACACGTTTAGTATTTCCTTCGTCAGTTTAATTGATTAATCAAGTCCATATTCATTTGGTTAAATAAAACTGAAAAGGAAAAATATGAAAGTGAATTGGTGGAATGATGAATGATAAATAAGCTTTGACTGCTTAGAAATTTATTAGAAGTGAGCTGTTCGGAATGTTGGATGCTCAAATCAATAGAGGTTTCTCAAAAGGTCGTTCATCATTACAATTGTCAATGTGAGAGTTTTGAGACAGTACACATTCTCACGAAGCATATAACGATCATTAATTTTAGAATTGATCAAATGTTAATAGAAGTACCTATCCATCTTGCGGTCAACCAGGCCGATGTAGAAGTTGGAAAACTCCACATAATCACTCTGCGAACCATCTTCACAACTGGAGGGATGAAACAGAGGAGAAGAAAGGGGAATAGAAGGAAGAGGAGAAAGAGAAGGAATAGGAGGAAGAAGAGGAGGAGGAGGAGGAGGAGGAGGAGGAGGAGAAGGAGGAAGAGGAGGAGGAGGAGGAGGAGGAGGAGGAAGAGGAGGAGGGAGAAAAGGAGGAAAAAGGAAGGAGAAGAAGAAAGAGGAGGGAGGGAAAAAAAGAAGGAGCAAGAAAAAAAAGAGAAAAAGAAGAAAGAAGAGAGGGAAAAAAAAGAAAACAGAAAAAGAAGAAGGAAAAAAAAGGATAAGAAGAAAAGGAAAAGGAGGAAGAAGAAAAGAAAGAAGAGGGGAAGAAAAAGAAGGAAAGAGAAGAAAAAATGGAGAAAAAGAAAAAGGAGGAAGGAGAGGAGAAAGAGGAGGACAGCGACGTAGCTGTGTATGAACATAACTTTGAAATGAATATGGAAACGAAAATAAAGATGAAAATTAGAATGTATATAACGTTTAAAACAAAAATAAAATAATTACGAAAATGGAGTTTGAAGGAAGATGAAATGATAATGGAGATGGAAACTATATGAAGATGAAGACGATAATGGAAATGTAAAACTGCATAAGGCTTGATGGAAGACATTGAGAAAGCATGATTCATTGAGAAAGTTGCGTTAAAGCACAATTGGGTACTGTTTGCTAGTTCTCTCAAATCCACATGGCAGTAGTCACAAGCATGAAATCATTCACTTTTTTTTTTCTCACCACTGCAGAAAAACTCTTTACAAACCCTCCACAAAACCCTTCACAAAGTTTTTTGCTTTATCACACATTAAGAGACTCATAAAGCACCGTAGCATCGAAAGCTCTACGGCAGACCCTCCAAAACGCCACGCCACGCCGACTATGCTTCTCCGACGTTATGTTAAGACGCAATACCACGCTGCATGGTGTCGAGAGAACGGAGGGAGTTAAAAGTTGAGTATTTAGCTTAATTTGGCAAATTATTGAGCCTGAAACAAGAACTCAATAACGAGGTTATACTTGTATGTCATATTTAAAAGCAGCCTTTAAACTTCAGAAGTGTGCAGAGTTGTAATGGCCAAGTGAATAATAAAAATGTGTACGGTGTGTACGCCGAGAAATGTACACGGTGCTCTGTGTGTCCTGCGTGTGTACCCTTCAAATGTTGTAAAAGTATGGAAAAGACAGTTTTGGAACACGCCACTCTGTCTGAGGATGATGCTGGTGATGCTGGTGATGATGAAGAGGATGATGATGATGATGATGATGATGATGATGATGATGATGATGATGATGATGATGATGATGATGATGATGATGATGATGATGATGATGATGATGATGATGATGATGATGATGATGATGATGATGATGATGATGATGATGATGATGATGATGATGATGATGATGATGATGATGATGATGATGATGATGATGATGATGATGATGATGATGATGATGATGATGATGATGATGATGATGATGATGATGATGATGATGATGATGATGATGATGATGATGATGATGATGATGATGATGATGATGATGATGATGATGATGATGATGATGATGATGATGATGATGATGATGATGATGATGATGATGATGATGATGATGATGATGATGATGATGATGATGATGATGATGATGATGATGATGATGATGATGATGATGATGATGATGATGATGATGATGATGATGATGATGATGATGATGATGATGATGATGATGATGATGATGATGATGATGATGATGATGATGATGATGATGATGATGATGATGATGATGATGATGATGATGATGATGATGATGATGATGATGATGATGATGATGATGATGATGATGATGATGATGATGATGATGATGATGATGATGATGATGATGATGATGATGATGATGATGATGATGATGATGATGATGATGATGATGATGATGATGATGATGATGATGATGATGATGATGATGATGATGATGATGATGATGATGATGATGATGATGATGATGATGATGATGATGATGATGATGATGATGATGATGATGATGATGATGATGATGATGATGATGATGATGATGATGATGATGATGATGATGATGATGATGATGATGATGATGATGATGATGATGATGATGATGATGATGATGATGATGATGATGATGATGATGATGATGATGATGATGATGATGATGATGATGATGATGATGATGATGATGATGATGATGATGATGATGATGATGATGATGATGATGATGATGATGATGATGATGATGATGATGATGATGATGATGATGATGATGATGATGATGATGATGATGATGATGATGATGATGATGATGATGATGATGATGATGATGATGATGATGATGATGATGATGATGATGATGATGATGATGATGATGATGATGATGATGATGATGATGATGATGATGATGATGATGATGATGATGATGATGATGATGATGATGATGATGATGATGATGATGATGATGATGATGATGATGATGATGATGATGATGATGATGATGATGATGATGATGATGATGATGATGATGATGATGATGAGGATGATGATGATGATGATGATGATGATGATGATGATGATGATGATGATGATGATGATGATGATGATGATGATGATGATGATGATGATGATGATGATGATGATGATGATGATGATGATGATGATGATGATGATGATGATGATGATGATGATGATGATGATGATGATGATGATGATGATGATGATGATGATGATGATGATGATGATGATGATGATGATGATGATGATGATGATGATGATGATGATGATGATGATGATGATGATGATGATGATGATGATGATGATGATGATGATGATGATGATGATGATGATGATGATGATGATGATGATGATGATGATGATGATGATGATGATGATGATGATGATGATGATGATGATGATGATGATGATGATGATGATGATGATGATGATGATGATGATGATGATGATGATGATGATGATGATGATGATGATGATGATGATGATGATGATGATGATGATGATGATGA